>BBXU01002303.1:0-27292 GCA_001598975.1 Parachlorella kessleri
CCCCCCCCACCCACCACCCCCCCCTCGCAGGTACGGCCGAGGTCACCGCGTGGCCCGGGACGTGGCCAGCGGCCTTGCCTACCTGCACCACAGCCGGGTGCTGCACCTGGACATCAAGCCGCACAACGTAAGTACTGTGCATGCGTGATGGTAGCGGTGGTAGCGCCGGCATGGGTCCGCCTGCATCAAGCCACAAACGTAAGCGCTGAGCAGGGTGCGGGTCATGAATGTTAGTCGCGGTGGGTAGCGCCTGCGTGGGTTTGCCGGGGAGGACACCGGCGGGGTTGCTGCGTGGGAAGCAAGCAAGGCAACCTTTGTGGGGCGGATGGCGTCAGAGTATTTTCCCCATGCTTAGCTTTGCCGCTGCCCTTATTTCCTTGGCGGGCGGCAAGTCTTCCTTGGCGGCCGGCAAGTCTTTTTTGGTGTGCTGCAAGTCCACCACCTACCTACCGAGCCTGCCCCCTGCCTGTCCATGGCTGCATCATGCCGCTCAGCCGCCCTTGCCTGCAGGTCCTTCTGGGCCGTGATGGAACCGCCAAGCTGGGAGACGTGGGCTTTGCCAGGTGAGGTGCCCCATAGTGTGTCTAAACAGCTGTTTCGACTCCCTTGGGCGACGCTGGCTTTTCTGGGCATTTTTTTGCCTGGAATACTGTCAGGTGAGGTGCCCCCAGTTGTGGCCAAATGAGTCGATCGAGTCCCCAGGCATTTCTGGCTATGAGGCATTGTTGCTTGCGGAAGGCCAACATGCCTGCGGGAGGGATGGGTGGCCATCCCAGGGTCGCCCCGACCTCTCGGCTGCCTGACGGTGTCACCACCCTCTGTGCCTTTTATGCGCCGGCGAGCTTTCCGGGTGACATGGGTGCCAAGTGTGTGGCCTCCAGGCTGATGAGTCGCACTCACCTGTCGATTGACGGCAGGTTTGGCACCTTTGACTGGTGTGCACCAGAGGTGAGTCCAGTGCCTGCGGATGGCACACTGCCTTGGTTTTGCTGCGGTCTAGGGGTTGCCAGGGGTTGGTTTGTGGCACGGGCACAACAGTGCCTGCTGTCTCGCTCCATCTCCGTAGCCCCAATACTGTGGCGCTTGATATAACCGTATCAGTCTTCTGGTCCTTATGATTGGGACACCAGCCTCTGCCAGCGACTCGCTTCATGTATATACAGTCGGGGTTATTTTCGGATTGGGAATTGCCGGATGCCTAGGGATCAGGTCCTCACCTGTTGAGGATCAGGCGTGTTAAATATCCGTCTGTCCTGCCTGGACGTTAAGTCGTGTACCAGTTATGTACCAGCACCCCTCCCTGGCTGCTCACAGCTGGCACGCTGACAGGGCTACCTGCGGACATTACAATGTTTGCCGCGCAGGTGTTGATGGGTCGCGGCGCGACAGACAAGAGCGATATCTATTCCTTTGGCGTGGTGCTGTGGGAAGTCTGCTCCGGTGAGCCCGCCCTTTCTGCTTCAAAGAGGCCTTGCTGCACAACTAGCATGCATGTGGGCCATCATTGGATCCTTTGGGCCTGGAGCGTGGCTGTGTAGGTGGTGTGCAACCCCCCGCCACCCCCCCCCTCTCACCTGTGTGGCTGCTGCAACTCCGATGGCAGCTGTGCACCATGTGGGGTTGTGTGCAACCCCTGCATTTGCACGGCTGTGGCCGGTGTAGCATTCCAACGAGCAGTTCCGTCGTGGCTGTCCCAGGCACCCGCCCCCGCCGCGGACAGATGCCGCCGCTGCGTACCCCCGACCAGTGTCCCCCGCAGGTGGCAGCGCTACAGCTGGCTTGTGTGTCCGAAGTCCCCGAGGAACGCCCCTCAGCCGCACAGATCCTGGAGGCCCTGACACAGCTGCCTGCTCCACGGCTCTCGTCAGCCTCGGAGCCGCCCGTCTCACCACCGCGTGCAGAGCCGGCGACACCACCCCAGGCGCCGCTGTCGCGAGGCCCCTCGCAAACGCTCCGCTCTGTGGCAGCACCACTTTGGGGTGCCCTTGCCCAGACTGTGTCGCTGCCACCGCACGGACTGCTGCCACTGGCAGCCACTGCGCTTGGCGCGGCAGCAGGCAGCCCGGGGACCCCCAGGCGAAAGGGGTCCGCCCCCGCCACGGCGCCCCTTGTCCCTGCTTTGCTAGCTGACGGGGCAACAGGGGAGCCGCCAAAGCAGGCAGGCAGTGACCAGCTCGGGGCAGAAGCTGGCACGGGCGGCGCACTCAGCAGCTATGACTCCCCCTTTGCGGTGACCGCCATCTCTGGGGATACGGCCTCTGCGGCAGCCTCTGGCAGCCAGCCCTGGAACGCATCGCCTTTCACAGCTGCGGCTTGTTACGGGGAGAGCAGCGGGGCACATGCCCTTTCCGGTGGCTCGCCCCGCGCAGCTCGGGCATCCTGCCCGTCAATGAAAGCAGGCTCCCTGGGCGGCTCAGCGGCGACAGCCGCAGACAGCCTTCCCAACAGCTCGCCGTTTGAAGCTGTGCAGGGTCACAGCTCACCTTTCGCTGATGCAGCAGAGCGGCCGCCCTTGAGGGCAGGGCCGGGAGCAGGGCAAGCCCCGTCCAGCGGCTTCGCTTCTCCATTTTCGGCCGCTTCGGGCGAGCCGACGTGGCAGCCGGAGGGAGCAGACGTCATCCCCAGCAGCCACAGCTCTCCCTTGGCAACCGCAGCATCACAGCACGGGCCCAGCCGTGCTGGGGTCCAGGTGCCACAGCAGGCAGACAGCCAGGGAAGGGGACCAGGGACAGCTGGCAGCCTGTGGCGAGTGAGGACAGTTTCTGGCAGTATGCCGTCCCCGTTTGCGGCCCAAGCAACCTCAGACCCAGCAGCAGCAGGGGCGACTTTTGCAGCGCAGCAGTCAGAGGTTGGGCCTAGCCATGCCACAGCGGCACGCCAGTCCTCGGCACCCTTCTTTGAGGGCTTCCCTGCCAGCAGCGCCGCCAGCAGCGCTGGCATGCATCGAGCTGCCTCGAGTGGTTTTGTCTCATTAGCTGCTGCTGGGCGTGCCAGCCAGCGCCCTAAAGGCCTGCCCATGCCCACGGGGCTGCCCCCCCGGGCAGGAAGCCGCGGGGCAGTGCTGCTGCGCCCAGGGCTGGAGGCGTCCCCGCCAAGCAGGTCAAGGAGCCGGCTTGCCATGCAGCGCAGTAGCTCGGCGCCGCTTCAAGGCAGCGACATTGGTGCCGCAGCGGCCTCGGCGGCAGGTGCGGCGGGTGCTGCAACAGCTGCGGCGGTCACTGTGGATCCCTCCATGCCCTCTGTTGGACTTGGGAGTCCTAGGGCTGGTGGTGACCCCGGGGCCCTGCTGACGAGCGGCAGCAGCACGCTGGGGGGATCCGTCGGGGAATCGGATGCCCCGCAGCGCAGCGAGAAGAGCTTTGCTGCAACCGGTGGGGCTGACGCCCAAGGATGTGAGGAGGGCAGTGGGAGTATTGTACGGCCGTCGTTGGAGACCGCCACTTAGTGAGTGGGTCAAATCGTGTGCGCATTTGCAGTTTGATCTTATTGGGCTGTGGGCAGGACTGCCCTGGTGTTGAAACTCCTCGAGGGATAACCCCTAGTATTGTGTCTGGTCATGCACAGTCCCTTCATGTATCACGTTCTAGGTTTGGTGGGGAGGGTAAGGGCAGGACACATAAGTAATCTTTCTCCATCTTCTCAGTCCGTTGGCTTGTGTATGGCTTTCCAGTGTTTGGGCCAGGATGAGGGCAGGACATGCACCCAGTATTGTAAGTACTTGCCTTTCTCAGAATATTGTGCAATGCTTAGTGTGTCGAGGTGTGCGCCAGCCAGTGAACGCATGAGAAAGCAGCCAAAACAATGCAGCAGAACATAAAAGTACCGGTCTGCACATTTTGTTTTTTAGGGTTAGGGCTAACATAAACTCACGCTGAGGTTGCCCCTTTATGGTCTTCGGGTGTGGTCACCCGTTCTGGTGGAAGTGCTTTAATTCCACAGTATCACCCACTTATAAGTTCTTGTCACGGCAACTTTCCTGCCCATATTGGTCCTTTGCGTCAGAGGATGGTGGCATGTGATTCCCTGCTCCCTTGAACCGCCTTGCGTCTTCCAGGACACAGTGCAGGGAAATGGTTGTCTTGTATAGTCCATGGCGTAGACTACCAATTAGCCTGTCACCTAGAGCGCTAGGTTTCGACGTCAGTCTGCCTCAACCGTAGCCTACGCACTCAGTGCACATCCAACTTTCAAATTCTCTGGTCAGCCGAGCCCATCAAGTCGCCACTTCACATTATATCAAGAAGTGGGGACCACTTTGAAGCCCTGAAAAGACGTCAATTGACTCCCTGGCATATCAATCTCCACATGAGACAAATGCTATGAAAGGCGGGAAAGCACAGTGTAGCTGGCCAACCATGGTCATGTAGGTTCATCTGCAAATAAACACAGGGCCTGAATGCACCATTTCATTGCAGAGCTTCCTTTTGCAAATACCAAGCAACGAGCACACGGGTGTCGTAACAGCTCACTAAACACAAAAGGACTCCTGCAACTAACAGGGATGAACAAACGGCCGACGTACTTAACCATCACACGCCCAAGGCACTGCACAACCTGCTCCATGCCTTTCCATAACTTTGGCCAAGGGTAGCAAGCCGCAGATGGCTGCTGGACAACGATCCTGTCTTTCAGGGACACAGCCCAACCACCATTTAGGGTTGATCACTGACACTGAGGGAACACTATGAATGACCACCATGAATGACACTGAGGGAACACTGTGCACAAGTGAGGACACCCAAACAAGAGCTCGCATAGGAGGGCAGGGACACAACTATACAATGAAATTGCAAGGGCCGCACGGCATTGCAGCGCTATCCGCCGCATCTCCCAACCACCTACTGCAGAAGAGTCTACCTGTCCCAGGCTCCCACAACCCCAGCCCACCAACTCACTCCCTATGCGCACTCTGCCATACAATCTGTTGAGTTTTCACTGCTCATTAGTAAGCCCGCCTGTTGCCCTAAGCTGGACGCCCCCGGGCCTCGCGCCGCCACCGCCCACACCCTGCACAGCAGCCACAGCATGGGACAGCATGTGGAGAGGTACGCAGCACGCAATGAAAAGCAGGTGGGTGAAAGCTGGGTGGAGCGCTCAAGAACCCAACACACTACCATTTGCACGCTTCTGCAATTTCTGTCGTGTGGCTCTGAAGCATCGCCGCTCCATGCCGCCAAACACGGCTTCCAAGCAGAGCTAGATGGCTCTCACAGCTCCTTATCATTGCGCTAATACTCCCAAGACGAGCATCACACCTACTCACGCTTGGTGTAGCCTGCACCTGCCCCGCTACCCTTTTTCACTTGCCGGCTAGCACCGCTATGCTACGCCTGCGCCTGACGCACGGCCCCAAACGCGACCCAGGCTTCCACTGTTAAGTGCACATACCTGCATCTGGTCGGGCCTGTAGCCTCTTGCGCTGTCCAGGCTTGCACGCCTGGCACCCGGCTGCCGCCTTGGCTGCCGCCTCCCAGCCTGCACAGCCGGCAGCCAACCACCGGCACAGGTAAGGGATACGGGTGCAGCAGGGCGGCTCTCCATAGCCGGGTGCATAAAAGAAAAGATAACATCATAGGTACGAGGTGCACAATGTGAATGGCGAACCGCTAAGGCTGATCACTTACAGGCCACAGGGCTTCAGCACATGTCGAGGCAAGGGGACATGCTCCCTTGCCGCAGTGTGCCTGAGCCCTAGGGTTGCCTTCCGGGCTTCTTACCTCGCCAATTCGCCCAGGTGTGATCATGCTGCTTGTGCTGGTAGCAGTTGGTGACGTGGGGAGCTGGCCCTGCACACACCAGCAGCAGTCCAGCAGTGTCAGTCATCACCATTATCAATACATTGTCCCTCCTGCACCTCGCACTATTCACTGCAGTCTGCGGGGCGGAAGGCTAGTCTTGCTTACACAGCCCAAGCAAAGCTGAGGGGGCAGGTTATGCCTACAGGCACACCACCTGCAGCTATCCGGATCAGAACAGGGTGTAACCACGGGCCTTGCCATGCATAGTCCAGCTTGAATACACACTGCAGCGCTGCTAGGGCCAACCCAGCACACAAGCGTTGTCCCTCTCGATCCCCACTTGTCAAAGTTGGGCAAGCCACTGCACTTTTCACACACCCTCTCCCTGCCTACCGTCTTAAGCAGGGCCTGGAGGTCGACCATGTCGAACATCTCCGACTCGATCTGACGACTAATGGAGGGCGCAGGCGCCATGGTCGCCAGCGGGGCGCTGACTGGCCCATTGGCAACTGTGGTGGTGATGCCTGCCACGCCATGCCCAGCGGGCTCCTCCTCGTCACTGGCAAAAGCCGCCAGCTCCTGCAGTGGGGTCCAGGTCATTAAACAAGTGTCAAAGCAGCAAGGGGAGAGGGCATGAGCAAAAGGTAGTAGGCAGCCTGCTCCGCCAGGCTGCTGCCACACACAGCCACTTCTACAGTGCCTCGGCAAGTAGCAGCTGTTGTGGCAGGCCGCAACAACCTGCAAAGCCGTACACCATGTCTGGCTGGGGACCTGATAAGCCTGGTCTCACAGTAAAACACCACATTCTCGATGCGGGGGACCCAAGTGGTTGGCGCGCTGCTGCGCCACCTGGCATAAGGGACACTTTACTGGGCAGCATCAGCAGGGGCGATGAATGGGCAGTACAACATGGGCAATGAAGAAAGAATTCAAGATCACACACGCAAGATCCGCTGCGCACAATTTCCAGGCTTGCTATGCAGAAACAGAGCATCAAAGCAACAGAAGTGGCTGGACTGCCAACTTGCCTGCGTCCCCGAGAAGGGGTTGATCCACTCACTCCCGCCCTGCACCTGCTGCTGCACCAGCTGCTCTGGTGCCGCGGGCGTAGCGCCAGCCATGGCTCCAGTGGCCGCCGCACCGCTGACGCCGGGCGCATCCACCACTGCGGCGTCGCCACCAGCGCCTGCCACCGCCACTGCACCCAGCATCCCATACCCTCCTGCCCCCGCCCCAGCAGCGAGGGGTGTGGCCTGTTTCTCGCCATTTGCAATTAGCCTTGCTGCGCCTGCTGTGCCAGGACCTGGCGCGACCTGCTGGTTCCCCAGCTGCTGCACGCCTCCACCTGCCATAGCCCCGACAGCGACTCCCTGAGGCCCCGCCGGTTCTAGCGGCGTGGACAGGGAGTCCCTGTGAAGCATGACATACTTCATCAGCGCGGGGCGCTGATCCAATTCCCACGCCGCCTCCGGAGAGGGCCCCGGCATGGTCAGCATGGGCTCCGCCAGCTGGGGGGTAGCGAGGCTCCCAAGCGCCGGCGCAGTCACCCCCGCTCCAGGCACCGTCCCAGCACCGCCTGGCTGCAGGGCTTGCAGCTGCTCTGTCATGGGGAGTGAGGCGGTGGGTGGGCCCTCATGTGCCGGGGGCAGCTGGGGGGCATCCGCTACCGTATCCAGGCTACGCTGGTCGGCTTCTGAGGATGACACACCCAGGAAGGCCTTCTGGGTGGCAGCCTCCAGCGCACCCAACGGCTCTTTAGTAACCAGGGGAAGGTCGGTCATGCTGGGCTCGGTGGGGCGTAGGTAGCTGCCTGGCGGCTGCTGGGCGGGAGGTGACGTGTCGGGGGTGGTGTTGTCTGGGAGGGCGCTGAAGGAGGACCCCGGTAGGGGCGTGGGGGCGGGGGTGGGCGGGGGTGAGGAGCTGCGGGCGCTGATGAATGAGGGCGAGGGCTCGGGGACGGCTGGCTCCACCGGTTCTGCAAGAACACAATGCTTGAGGTGGGAGGTGAACTGGAGAGCTGTTGTTGGCAGCAGGGGCGCTAGTGGAACACACAAAAACAACCACCCTCCATGCTAATACACTGCCAAGCCCGTCACCCAGCTCAGCAACATTCACAGCGTGTTGCAGCTCCGGCAGGCACAGCGCTAGCTGTCCACCAGTCACTGTTCACCAAGATCAACTGTGATCAACCCACGCCTGCCCCTCACCCAGCTCGGCAACAGCCACCTCCTCGTCCACCTCCTCCGGTATCCGCCCCACCCCATGCAGCACATCGCGCGGCCCCTGGGCAGCCGCTACAGCCAGGGCGTTTGCCAGCTGCTGCGGCCCCACCCCGTCTTCCAGGATGGTGCCCAGGCCATGAGGCTCCCCCGACACTGCCCGCCCTGGAAGGGACGCAAGAGGAAGGCTTACATGGGCTGCCTGGGACACTGACTAGGCATCAGAAGGCAGGGCACAGCGCTCATGAGGGCAGTGACAAGATAGAGCGCCAACGCGCAGAGGCCTTCAAAATTTTGTGCCTGCATATGTGCCCACCACCAGGAAGCTTCTGACCGTTTGTAGCCGACCCTGCACCTTTGCAGAAACAAGGGGTCGCCCACACCAGCAGCCTCCCCACTACGCGCGCTGGGTGCGCAACCCTCCGAACAGCTTCCCCACCTATGGGCACTGGGAGCATGTCGAGACTAGGAGGGGTTCTGGGCTCGGGCACCGAAAACGCCCGCTCCATCCGTCTACCTGCAGTTGTGGGTGGCGTGTAGGTGGACGGTGTGTATAAACCCCAACTCACTTTCCGACAGTCACACACTGTCACCAGAGGCACACCCAGGAAAGGCTCTTGGGAGGAGGACAGCCCCAAACAGGCTCCACTTTGTACACTGTGCATCACCAGATCATACCACCCTGGTCCTTACTTGTGCCAAAGAGAAGGCGGCGCCGTCCAGCTCCGCTAAATACCAGTTCGAAAATAGCTATTGCGCCAGCAAGCCCCCCCTGCGGAAGCAAGGGAGCACAGCACCGCCGCCCCCAGTCAAGGCACGTCATGAGGCGGCTTATTGCGGCATACCTGCAAAACCCTGTAGCCTACAGAGCTTAGAGCGCGGGGCTATCGCAACAATGAGTATGATCACACAGAAGCTGACCAGGTGTCACCTGGACAAGGCCACTTGCAAGCCCGATCAAAGGCGCTAGTCTCCCCTCAACCAGGTTAAAGAAGTAGATGGATAAGATCAGCGGCCAAAAGTAAAGAAACACGATGAACCGCTGCACGGCCAGCATCCACGAAGGCGTCGGCATCTCTGCAGAGCGCCAGGCCTACAAGAGAGGCAGCCGGTGTATGAGGTGCTGTGCTAAGTGCAAATGCATAAGCAATGTTGTAAATGCTGGTGCAAATTCAATTGGTGAAGGTGGCAGGAAGTCTCCCTTGGACACGTCCCGCCAGCGGCCTTTAGTAGTGAATTCCAGGGTGAGAAGGCAGTGATCTGCACCTGCCCGTTGGATTTCCGACATTTTGCATAGGGTAGATCTTGCGACAATGTGCTCCGGAGCACGAGGCAGCGCTGGACTCCCCAGACTTTGCCTGCACTTAAGTTGGGGCCCAACACTTGCTGTTTGGTGTAGGGAGGAAGACCACTTGTAACTGTCTGTAATCCCTGGGCACCGTCAGGCAGAATACATTCCCAGCTGCTCAGAGGGGCAACCAGCGTTCCTGGTGCGGTTCGGCTGGTTTTGGTTGACGATTTTTGAAGCTGGGCAGGCTTGTGCAGGCAGCCTTAACTCACACGACTTGTGACGTGTGACGGTTGAAGCACACCATAGCCGAGGCAACGGGTGTTAAAACCCTCCGGCCCAAGGGTTAGGGTGTTTGGTTGACATAGCGGAGTGGAGAGGGCACGCAAGGATCCTTGAAGGGGAGGAGAGTCTGGCAACCGGGACACAAGCATATGCGTCCATGTGGTTGGGTGATACACTTGGGACTGCTGCAAGGTGATCGTGGAGCAGTTGAAGCGACTGCTGGGTTCGTCGCCACAATGCAAGACCCACGACCCTTGGCAAGGGGTTCAACGCAGATGTGTACACGGTTGTTTGCGACCTCCGTGCTTGCAACTTGTTCCCAGGTCAAAAATCATTCCCCCACTTCTGATTCTGCCTGCTTATTGATGCGGCTGGCACCCGCCACACTGCTGTCTGACCCCTGCCACACTGCTGTCTGACCCCTTCCGGTCACGTGCATGTCCATCTTAAATGCATGAGGGCCCCATAGCCAAGTTAGCAGCTGGAAGCCTACTCCTGGGCCGAAGCAACCTGACACTCCAGTTCCTAACGTGGACACATGTAGTAATCCATTGTTTGCACCTCTTGTCGCCCACCCACCCTTGTGGCACAACAACTCTCAAGGGAACCAGGCCCTGACACGCACCAAGCCCCAGGGGCCACTTGGAGCAAGACTGGTCTTGCAACCCCTCTTCAGTGAACTCCCCATCCGACAGCATGCTGTCTCTTACCAGGGCATTACAACCTCTACTTCATGTGCATGCTGAGCCACGCTTGTAGTGCTGCTGTTGCACCTGCTAGTCATAAGACTCTGGAGGTGTGAAGGCCTTCTTGAGGGTGTGCCCCAGCTTTCCCCAGAACCCTGCCTCCTGCAGCCATAACAAGGGCAAGGGGCTGACCTGCCACAGCTTTGTTAGAGCATGGTCATGACCAGCGCCTGGGCCCCTCGAACAAGGTCTTTCCGCCCCGCCAGTTCAGTTCACCCCAACCTCCCTCAGTTCGCACTCCTGCCACCATCGACAAATGTCTTTGGCAAGCCAAGCCATCGTAACATCACTTCCAGCAGGCAGAGAAGTACACCTGTCACATCAGCAAGCTCTCACATAGCTGAAGTTAGCACTGCCAGTTCATGGCTCTGCCTGCACTGCATGTTATCGCAAACAATTATGCCACAGCCTTCCCTGTGATGCCCGACAACACGGTTGACATCGCCCACCTTCTTCAGTTGACCTGGCCTGCCCTCTTGAGCCAGGCTCCCCGCCACGCTGCTGGGAAGGCTGGTCTCAGGCAGCAGCTTGCTGCTGTCCGGCTCGGCAATGGTTGAGCTGGGGACATTGGAGGGTTGATGGCCACCCTCGTGGGCCAAGGTTTGTGCTTGGGCCGGCCCGCCAAACCCTGCTGCAGGGCTGGGCCGTGCCCCAACGGCATCCAGCTGCCCTGAGGCGCTGGTGCTGTCGAGAGGCACCGCCGCTGTGACTGCATGGCTTTCTGTGGACCATGTGTCAGCCGGGCCAGGAGGCTGCGCCAGGACAGCAGCCACGCCGGCAGGCTTGTCGGGCTCTTGGTGGGCATCACCACCAGCGAAGCCCAGCTTGGCTGCCGGCGCCCGGCTAGTTGCTGCTGAAGGGGTTATGGGGGCTTCGGCTATAGCAGCAGCAGCACCAGCAGCAGCATTTGTGCTGGGAAGGGGGCCCTGCTTCTCCTGGGCCTGCATGGCCTTGGTGCTCTCCCGCCGCAGCTCCGACTCGTCCCCGGCGCTGGAGCCCAGGCGCTCCACCGTCACCAAGGGTCGCCCCTGCTGGAATGGGAGGTGCAGAAAGCCTGGATGTCCTTGAGCAAGAATGCTAGGCTTCAAGTGCAGCTGCAAAGTGTCAACCCCTAGAGGTGGGTGTCCTTGGGTGGGCGGCTTCCAGGGGTAAGTTGGCAAAAAAGGGAACTCCATGTTGTCGTCTCAAGAAACACAGGCCTCTAACACGTCCTCTAATAGAGGCCAACCAACCAAGAATTGGAACCCGCCGTCCAAAACGTGCTGCCCTGCACAGCTCCAACCTCTAGGGTTCTGGGTGGGTAACAGGCAAATTGCAACATAAAATATGCTTGGCCGGCATAGAATGTAGGCCACAAATGTAACGCAGACACACACAGGCTTTGCCCACTAGCCAGGTACCTGGCGCAGGGCGGGTGCTACCACAGCCGGGGGGTGGCGGCTGTGTCCTTCCAAGGGGACACCGGCGCTGTCTGTTATGTCGTCCAACTGGCCCACATATCCCTCAGCCGGGCCCTCATCCTGAGGAGGCAGCAGCAAGACAGCGGGACTCGGACCAGGCCAGGAGTGGGGGCACAAGCTATACGCGTGGATGCGCCAGGTGAAGTAAGTTTAATGCAAGGAGGCACCTCCCTGCACCATCCTGGTGCCAAAGACAGCCTTCCACACTGCAGAAAGACTGAAACACGTTGGCAGTCGGTGCGATGGACGCTTTTCCGACAGAGTTGCCCTGCTGTGTGTGTTTGTACTACACAACAAAACCAGCTGCCGCTTGGACCACCTTGCGCGCGTCCATATGCACTCCACTGATTCCCTGCTGCCCTTACCTTCCTCATGTCCAAAGACAGCTGACGCTCTTCTGGTAGCGGCTTCAACACTTTGGGGCTGGACACCCGGGGCAGCACCTGCACACAGGAGACAAGCGGCAGCTTCAGGCGCTCCACCTGGCCAATTCAACAGCTCCGTCCAGGTGTGCCAAATATGCCAAGGGTGCGACCCCCCGTGCCTCATACGCCTGCACCCGCCATGCACATAGAAAGAGCCTTTCAGTTGCCACTTCCTGGGCAGCCCAGGTCTGTTATGCCTGGCATTCAGCTTCCACTGCAGCAATTCCAGCAGGTGGGTGCCAGGTGCTGGAGTCCCGCCCGAAAGGCAGTCAGCTGGAGGCTGCATTTGAAAGGCTCAGAGGCGCAGCTACCTCTAGAGAGAGGCGCAGCTACTTCACGCAGCACTGCACTTGTCCCCTGGCTAATATGCCCACCTCCTTGAGTATCAGGGGAGCCGGCATGATCTCTTCCTTGCGGTGCAGCATCGCGGAAGTCTTGTGGCGCAAGTCCTGCGCCCGCTCACAGCAACTTGCAGCCTCACGTCTTGCAGGTGGATGGGCAGCAAGCCATGTAGTTGCATGGGCAGCGAGCCAACAGTGCAGCAGATTTGGAGAGGCACTTTCCCGGGTGGTAGCCATGGCAAGTACGTCACGTAATTAAGAACCAGGGTTTATATCCTCCGGAGGCTCAAAATAGAAGTAATGGCTTGCAGGCAATACCCCCGAGCCTCCCTTCTAAACAGGGGGAAACAAAAGCGAAGGAACACTGCCACCAAGCAGCGCTAGGGGTTGCAACAACTATCCAATCTCACCGCTATCCGTTCGAAGGTTACTGACAGCTTGGCCAGCAGCGCCTCGGCATCAGGTGCACCCATCCTACTGGAGGCATCACAATGACACAGCATGTAAGCCTGCTACGGATGCCGCCTCATAACTTGGCGATGCTGCCAGTACAACAGCTAAACACTTGCTATTCATCCGACATCTCGCCTTGACAGTACCAAGCCACCTGGGAGTGTACAAGTCAGACACATCCACCCTGCATGGGGCCTACCTGCACTCTGCCGTCGAAATTATGACATCCTTGGGTTTTTGTGCGTCAACAGACTCATCTGCAGTGGGCTCGCACACCTCAATATCCGCAGCAGGGCGAAGATTCAGCCGGTGTATGGTGTGTATCAGCTTCAATGCCGGTAAGGGTGCTTGGCTGTGAGTGTGGACCAGAAGATGCTTTAAAGTACAACACCACGTAGAAAATTATAGTCGACCGACCTGTTGGGTCCTTTTTGATCAGCGGTGGAGGTTCCTCCACAGCCCCTTTTCCGTTCTGCAGCACTGAAAGATGAGTATGTCAGATGGGGTGACCCTGCAGAGCAGCAACCAGTGCACTCGAGGCACGGCTATGGCTGTGCCCTTGAGGCCTGGGCGTATTCATTTATTCATTTATTTTCAAAGCAGCAGCGACAACTTCTCCCTCTGGTCAGCCAGAAGCTCGATGCTGCTGCGTGATCTGCCACCTGGTCTGCAAGTGTGTGGCCGCAGCTTTGCGCATAAGCAGCTAAGACCTCTGGGGGTACACGCCTGCACCCTGCTCACCTCGGTCTCCACCGGGGCTAAGGTGGCCTTGGACAGTACTGTTTGCAGCGCGAGGCCGACCAGGTGTCGCAAATAGTCGAAAATGGCTGAGAGAGCCAAGAAGTATGACTGCAGGGACTGTCGTAGCATGACCAAGGCATGTGTCGCCATGGTTGAACCTGGGGCTGAGACAGAGTGAGTTAGGTGCAGTTAACTACCCTCGCTAAGGTAAAAGGCGTCCTAGAAAGTCCAAAGTCGACTCTGACGTCACCAGCAAGCCTGATCGCAATATGGCGTATAGTGTCTTGCCCAGCCCTTAACAGCAGTTGTCCCTGACCTGAAATATTAACGACAAGCACCATCAAGTTGACAGAACGCTCAACAAGTACCCAGGGGACAAGCGGGAAGCCAGCCACGTCAGCCACGAGGCTCTAGCGCGTTAATTGTGCCCTGGAGGCCTGCGAAAGCGTACACAGTGGCAGAATTAGACGTTTGGTAGGGTTGGCTGATAGTAATCTGTGTATTTCTTTGTATTTGTTGCATTTATTGTGCCGTCAGTGGCGCCACATTGTGTTACACAAAACCGCATGGCCCACAACATTTCAAACAATTCAACGTTTGAGGTCCAGTTCCAGCCAAAGCTAAGGAGGTTGACAAGAAAAGGAGGTTCACAAGAAAAGATATGTCAGTTTTTGAGCTGTGAAAAGTACGAGGACCGGGTTAATACATATCACAGGGCCTACGACGCTACCCAAAAGAGTCCAGGAGCTTCCCTCCGCAAAATAGCCGCCAACGACGGATGCGGAGGCCCAACTCTAGTGTTTGCATCGGCATAAAGAGAAGACTGCATACAGCCAGGCACCCTGGCTAGGCATGCACGTCGACTGTCCTCACGCGAGGCTGGGTCCCCGCCTAGGCCTGTTGCTCAAGTGCTGCAGGTGGCCGTAGCCGGCTGCCGTGATCATCCAACCATCCTGCACACCACGACCAGTGGAACCACCTTTCCTATCCCCGCCAGCTTGGAACGGGACAAAACATCCACATCAGCAAGCACCCTTCCCACGGCATCAACCCTCCGCGCCTGCCCCGCGAGACAGTCACAAGGCCCCCCCCTGCGTCAAGTGTCCACCTGGTTGTGGTTCAGGCAGGCAAGCTGTGTGTTGAGCGAGTGCTATCGGCTGTGGGCGCGCTCCACATCAACACGAAGGCCCCCATTCAGCAGCTGGCCGTTGACCTGCTGAGACTGCTGCTGGCCGTCCAGCAGGGCTTCAGTGTCAACATGACCATCGCCTTCTCGCGGGCTGTCAGGCACATACATCGTGTAGAGAGACTCCTGCACGCAAGCAGCACGAGACAAACTAGTCTCAAAATGGCTCTGCTCCAAGGGGGGCCCAGGAAAGGGGCTGTGTTGCAGGGGCCCAAGGTAAGCTTAACAAAGGGAACAGTTATGGGCATCATGCGCTCGGCAACGCGGTCCCCTCTGGGGCCCATGACACTGTGTTGGGGACATCTGCAGCAAGGCAAGGCACGAATGACCATCCTTCAACCCCAGGTGAGGGCTAGCATGCAAGACGGCAAAACGCTAGCGTAGACCCCTATCTCACCTTGAACTCGTGGACACAACCCTCGTAGCGGACCCACTGCCGCCGCCTTGCAAGCTGTAGCAGCGGATATAGCACGCAGCCCAGCACGCAGGCACCCAGCGTCCACAGCAGGACAGCGTAATCGCCCTACACGCAGGGTGGCAGGCAAAGCAGAATATTTTGATGGGAGGGGTGAAGAAATTCAGAATGGACAGGGCGCAGCCCAGCACGCAGTTAGCAACCCCAGCAGCGCCACGGTCGTGGTCGTGGACCTTAAACACGATTGGTTATGGACTGTGTGGTGCTGGGAGCGAGTTGAGTTTACTCCTCCTGTGTGCACTGGGGCTCCCTAATCCCACTCCCCATGTGCACTGGTTGGACGGGTTTTGGGAGTTTCCCGTCTGACACCCATGCACCCCAGCCCCAGATCGAACCCCAGCCGCTATACTAGCTGGGCGGCTTGGAATAGGCGCCCAAGTTGAGGATTCAAGTCTCCATATCCATGAAAGCGAGGGCTAGCGGGCCATGTGATGAAGGGGTGGCGGCCAGCTAGCAGCGCTCGAGTGGTGCATGCCATCAAACCGGTCACTGTCAGTGTGTCAATCCTAGCTGTGATTTCAAGACCCAAGGTCGTTCCATTGTGGTGGGGATCCAGTGGTTCAGCCTGCAGCAAACGGTAGTGACTGCCTGCCTAGTAGCAGCCTGGTTGAGACTTCATTTCTAGGTGTGACAAGATTATGACTGACCCGCAAGGGTGGTGGAAAGCTGTAAGACTAGACTAGACTAGCAGCGCCACGCAATACCTCCTACACCGGCCATGTGGAGCAGACGCGACAAAATTACCAGGTGCGGTCAAGGAGGATAGCAGGTCACTCGGCACCCAGGCAAATGATCCACATCAGACGAGCGCAGCCCCGGTGCATCTAAGGAAGAATCAATTCGCTGCTGCCCAGATCATGCCCTACGCCTCCCCTGCGGACCGCCTTGTTCCCTTTCAATAAATGACAATCACGAGCCTCTCCCACCCCTCGTGCATGTCTCACCTGAGCCAGCGGCAGAATTAGCATGGTACATAGCAGCATGCAGGCTGGAAGCAGGATGGCGACGCAACCCCATGTAGGCAATGGGATGCGGTACGGCCGGTGGAGCGAGGGGTACCTGCAACACGGCGAGGGAGGGAAGTGCAGCACATACGTGATGCTTCATTGAGAGGAATGCGACTAGTGCAGCGGTCAGTGGACCAAGTGATACCAATTTAGGGTTTAGGGCACGGTGAGTTCCCCTTGCTTGCTCACAGGCGGCGGCCACAAGCGCCAGGTGGCACACAAGCGCCAGGTGGCACACAAGCAGACAGTCCAGTGATATCCGTAGCAGTAGATGTCAGCAGTGGTGGTCCTCAGGCACACACAGCAGGAAACTCTGGCAATCGGGGCCGGCAAGACTATGCTACCTCGGTTAGTGCTGCTTGCTTTGGCATCGGCACCTTGGCCCCCCAATATGTCAAGCGATTTGCTGGCACAGAATTCAGAGCAGGCAGGCCAGACTCGTTTGTGAGGATGTGTTTGTCCCGCTGCTTTATGCATCACAGTAAGCCAGGCACACACGCCACCATCACAGCTAGCTTACTTGATGCGCAGCCAGATGAACGCCGCAAACTCCAGCAGTTCTGCCATGCAGTAGATCATGTTCAGCAGCTCCACGATCTGCACACAGCCAAGGGGAAGGCAGGTCCCACTATCCAGGCCTTCTGCCTCCTCTATCGTGCTCAGCATCTCCATCCATTGGACCTGCAGCGCCTGAGGTGGAGAGAGCCAGCCGCTGGGCCCTGAGTTGGTCCTGACATTGTCACGGGGTCTGGCACCCAGACAACTTGGAAAACGGAAGGTTGATGGCTTATTCACTACTGGGAATTTCTGACTCGCAGACAGATGTTTGTGGCTGGTCCAAACCTTCGATTTCGACCAGGAGGCAGACATAACGGAGGGTGTAGGTCAAGCGGTTTTGTGCGACAGGGTGACCAGATGGAACTTTACACGCCTCAAAAGAGCCAATATGGCACAGAGTGGGGTCGAGCAGCCTTGATGTCACAGCCGCAAACACCGGGTGACCTACTTGCAAGAAGTTGAAGCTGGCCATGGTGGCCACGCCCAAGCTGCTGCAGATGATGGCCAGGGTGGGGGTGCCGTGCTTGCTGCAGGGAGGAGGAAGGAGGCAGGCACTCGCTTTCTTAGCAGGTGTAGACTCTGAAAACTACATTGACAGGTGCAAGGCAGGCTTGGGGTCCCAGGGTATAGCTGTAGCCATGAGAAGGAGCCGCCGTGGCGGCCATAACGTATCCATGCCCTGTCCAGTACAATGATAGCACTTGCTGCTGCAAAAATGTGCAGGCCAGCAGTGCCCCCGGCAGGACCAAAAAACGATGGGAGCCGCACTGCGTGCGCACCAAACACAGGTGCTAACCTGCGTTTGTTGAAGACAGCCGGAATGAAGCCTCTCTCTGCCATGCCCTGAAGCTGGTAAGAGTCACTGCTCATCTCAGCCTGCATGGCATACCAGCGCTAGGTGTCATGCAGGAAATCTGTCCCTGCCTTGGGAGTTATGGCTTATCTGCAGGAACCAAGTGCCCAGCCATGTCCTTACACTCCCTCCAAGGCGCACCCCCCACAGCATCCAGCAAGGCCAACACCGCGGGCGACTGAGGCGCTGGATGCAGCCACCATGCATGCTCCTGGAACCTTACCGCAACATGCAATTCTTACGCCTGACTGCGCCTCACCTCGAACTGGCCGATCTGCGACACTGCTGCAGCTGCTACCACCCACCAGCCAAGCCACTTGCCGCCAACCTGCACAGCACTCACACTCCCTCAAAGATGCAATATACGGCGCATACCCTACCGCCCCCTATTGCTGCGTGCCTTTGGTTGGTCACGCAGGAACCCCCCTGAACTTTGCAGTCACAACCACTGTCCCCATTATGCGTGCATAGGGAGATGATGCAGCCGCTCTGCCTGGTTGAACAATGTCAATTCCACTGGTCGTCCAGTGCATCACCAAGCCTCCTCCTTTCTGAGAAGCCCCACAAGGACGAGTCACCTCAGGGGCATCCAAAGGGACGCATGTGCATGCCAGGCAGGATCCGTGCATGCTGAGCAGTGCTGGGTAAAGCGCGCAGCAAGAGCAGCAGGCGCCACACTGTCACCGACGCCTGCCTGGCACCGCCACCAACCCTCGATCACTCGCACGTATCACTCACTTGGTTCCCTACTGCAGCGAAGTAGCCGAGCTTCCAATCCTCCGTCTGCGTGGTTACGCCCAGCCCCACCAGCAGCGGAATCAGGTACGACAGGACCACCAGCACCACCGCGCCTGTGGTATGGGTGGCACAATACATGAGGTACGTCAGCAGCAAGACAAGATACAGGGCCTTCAGCAGCCTGCCTGTGTTGAGTGGTAGGTGTTTTTTCTGGGGGTGGGGGGTGGGGTGGGGTGGGTGTGGGGTGGAGTGGGGTGGGGTGGTGGTGGGGGGTGAGGGGGCGAGTGCAGCCGCAGGTTTGCAAGGGCGGGGCAATTAGCGCCTCGCCTAGGGAGAGAGGGAATGAATAACGGTGGCTAAAGGCCGGCCATACAGGACACAAGCCATTGTGGGGAACCGGATGCTGTATGCTGGCAGTGCACTCAACACCAAGACCACCTCAGCCTAGGCCTGCCAGGTCCTCACCCTGGACCCGCCCCACCCAGAGTGTGGCTCACCTCCCAAGGCCTTGGGGAAGGTCTTGCTAGGGTTCTGCACCTCCCCCGCCAGGGTCGACACGCTATCCCAATAGTTCAGGTTCCTGCAGCAAGCAAGGATGGCAAAGCGCCTGGTCTATCTCGCAAGGCTGCTACAGCCACACCCCCAACTGACAAGTCCTCAACGGACGTGCAGCATGCAGTGGCTCGACGCTACCACAGTCACCGCACACTCAGCTGCTTCCCTTCAATAACACACATGTGTCATACCTCAGGCAAGCGCAACAATACTTAAAAATAAGTCTTGCACCACACCCAACAACTACAGGGCGACCCTTTCCCAACACCTGATTTTGCACAATTTTTTTCACAGCCACCAACCCACCAGAACATGACATTAAGAAACGGCACCCAGTCCACTGTGGCCCAGTCCACTTGCACCCAGTTGGCGGGGTTCACATGCGGCAGCCCTGCAGGAGGCCAAGCCAGTGCCACAAACTAGGAAGTGACAGAGAAGGGTGCATCCAAACTGCAGCCACAATGCTTACAGTTGGCGGCAGTCATGTGCGCAGGCTTTGCATAGCATTCTGCGGTGTGACACCGCTGGGCAAAGGACACAAAAATCTGTGCGTCGAAACCAGTGACATGGCATTCCCCGCGGAAGTAAGGACATCTGGTGCTGGCACGTCAGGCATGCTGGCACAGTCTGGCAGCCTTCGGCATCTGTGGCCCGTTTCATCAGATTGGTGATTCATGCAAGCTGAAACCACCGGGACTTGTACCATGACTCGGCAGGACCCCAGGGCATCTGGCTTGCCACAGGGTCCTTAAAAAGGACACCATCATGCAAAAGACACAACCACCACCTACACCATCAGTGCCAGCAGGCTGGCATCCCATGCGTGCTGCCCGCTGCGGCTCACCCACGATTGCTGCCACTCACCAAGTGCAGTGATGACAACAAATGGCAGCAGAGTGAATACAGCTGTTGCGATGGCCACGTTGCCAACGATGTGCAGGCCGCGGTAGTTGAGGTACGTCAGCCCCAGGTTGAGGCTCACCAGGAAGACCCTGCAGGGCAGGCACGTACTGCAGACCGCATGAGGCACGTCACAGACCGCAGGTGAGGGCTTCACCACCAGCATGCCCAGTGTTTGATGGTCCGCATCTACCAGGCGAACCATGCACATCAATGACGGTCACACAGAGAGGGGTTGGGTTGGTCGATGCCATCGCAGCAAAATGTGGTGTGCCCGAAACCAGGCGCATCCATGGCGCATTTGGCGGCGCAACCTCCCCCGTACAGCCGTTCTCTGCGCGAGTCTCCACCTGTCCGGGTTGAGGTAGGATCGGCGCAGCCTGGTGTAACCATTGGAGCAACATGAACGCAAAGCGGCTGAGCCACACTGCCCAACAAAAATGCAAACGATCTTCTTAACGATCTGGTGCCCTCACTTGGAAGAGCATACTTTCCCTGCCGGCGGTGAGCCTCACCAGCACCAAACAATGTGCAGCACCCATTTCAACATCGTTTTGCACAACCATGCAGTACAGATCATCGGGGGGCCCGCCAGCTTTCTGTAAACTCACATCCTGCTTGCCCCGCCCTCCAGCACCGGCCAGACTTGCTGCAGGTAGGACAGGAACATCACCGGGTAGACGGAGTTGTCAGTAACCCCGCTCAGCCACTTCCAGAACCCTTCCTGCAGTACAAGCGGACAGTTCAGGCAGAATCCTTCAATTCCAGTCGCATGGTCCACATCAGTAATGCCAAGCTGGACAAAAAGATATAACTTGTAACTTCCCAAGGACATCCAAAACATCAACAACACAGCATATGAAAAAGGGGGCTAGAGCACAGCATGCTGCACACCTGGAAACCCCAAAAGGGGCCGAATGCTGCCGTTACCCAGGCCACGTAACCACTGTTCTCCGGGAAGGTGGTAGCCAGCTCTGCGCAGGGCAGCACGCATACTGGCACACATTCAGCGCTTCAAGCTGTCAGCAGAGACGCCAGGCTGCTCCATGATAATGCAAATAGCCTTGGTGCATCCTTGCAAACATGGCTCCTCCTTTGCTGTGGAATGTAATGAGGAGCTGGGAAAGCTGGGAAACACCTGGGACAAAGTAGTTTGGACAGGATGTAGACTTGCTGGTGTCAGCACTGTGGATCTGCCCCAGCAACAGCAGGGCACCATAAGTGCACGAACAACTGCTGCGCCCAGCTGCCCACCTGCTGTGACCAGGGCCTCAGGCACGCTCCACACAATGGGCAGCACGATGAAGCCTATCACTGCCAGAAGCGGTGCCCCAGAGCTCACTGCGTCCTGCACAAGAGGAAGGAGGCGGAATTGGTGGCAAGCAGGCTGGTTCTATATAGCAGGCCACCCTCATCCTGTGGGCCAAGCTCAGCTGCCAGCCATACACTGTAGCACAGAGGACTGTCTTAGGACAACCACCCAGCGCACCAAGGAGGGAACCCAGTGTAGCTTACCTCTATGCCGAAGGGCCCGCCCGAGACGTCGTAGAAGATGAGCGCAATCAGGGGCAGCAGCGACAGGGGCTTCACCTTGGGCATGCCCTGCCAAAAAAATGGTAGCAGGACCCAATCCATTTGGTTGCGGCTTCTTGAAAACCGGCACCTAACCGGGCCAAAAGCCTCTGCAAGCTGCCTGGCAAGCAGTTCCAGCACTTGCACATCCACTCTGCTGCCTGCACCCCTGCAAGGGTGCCACCTCCACAGCCACTCGCTGCTGACCAGTAGTATCTGTTCCCGTCGGTGGGGCCCTGCTGGTCCACCAGCCTAGACACCTTGCACCCCACACCTCTATTCAACTACATCGCACAATACAGCCCAGGGAGCGACTGCTGTGCAGCCACCCGCCCAGCTGAACATATCTTCCAGACTGCTGGGCAGTGACCATAAAATGACATCGTGACTGGTCTAGGGCTGATGCGTATGGTACGGCTCCGCAACTCCAGCGTAACCCCCAATCCAAGCATACACCTGACATGTACTCCACATATCCATCCCTTCAATAATTCCCGCTCCCCTTAGCATTCCCCACAAGCTCGGCAGCCCTGAGGTCTGCCCTGCAGCACGCCCCTTGCCACCATGGCCAGATTGTGCTTAGACTACATAGACTACATGTGAAGAGCAATGTCGCATAGAGCGCTATGTGGCCTAGAACTACCGCAAGAGTGGTTTTTACACTAGCTGACCCTTCCACTTCAACTCCCTCCGTCACTCTTAATCCCTCCGATACTCTTGAAGTTGTAAGCATCCCCTGATTGCTCCACCTAAAATTACCCACAAAACCCACGCAGGATTAAGTTCGCCAAGGTATATACACGATTCTCTCACCGTGCTGGACATGTCCCCAAGGCTGGGTATGGTGGGCAGCGTCGCGACAAAGCGCGGCGTGGCCGCTGTGGGGCTGTCTCCCTTGTCAGAAGCCATGAGCTCCAACTCGCTTGAAGCACTGCCACCACGCAGGATAGCTTCGTCCAGCGAATCGGAACTGAAAAAGAAATAGGGGGCAGGGCAAGGAATGGTGCTATAAGCATACGTAGCAGTCCTGCAGATGCACTCCAGCGCTACCACTACTTAAGATGGCGTAGTCCACAGACCCTGAGCTGTGAGGAGAAATCCAAGGGGTGCACCTAGACTTCGTGTTGTAGGGCGAGTAGGGAGCAGGCCGGCCAACTCCAAAAGGCAAGTGCGAAGTTGCGTCGTAACAGCGGTCCTGTCCTGCTATAGCAGCAGTGGAATACCTAGTATGACACATGGGAACTGGTACCAGGTGTGCAGTGACAAGGTACATGCTTGCACAGAGCTTGCCAGCTGGCCCCCCCTCCCCCCTGCCTCTCACCTGCCCGTTCTCATGGCGCAGGGCAAACCTCCGCACCCTCAAGAAAGCATGATTGAGTCCTGCAGCCAGCATGCCAGTTCTTGCAACTCTGCACTGCACGACTAGGTGCTATGTAGGCCCTTCACGCCCCCCTTCAACTCAGCATATCCCAGTCTGCTTGACGAAGGACCAACCTGAACGCAGTTCAGCTTCAAAGAAAACTGAGAACCTACAGGGCCCGGAGGAGCTGCGCTGGAGATCAAGGAAATACACGGCTAGCCTTCAGAGCTTTTCAGTTCCTCAAGTGTGCTATCTACCACAGTGATGCAGGGAGCTCAGGCCGTTCCGCACCCAGACGCGGAAAAGCTGCCCTTCGACAATGTAGCAACCTGTGTTAATCAGTGAAGGCAGGCATAATACGCATAAAACGTTAACCTAGCGAGTTAGGGCAGCCCCCCCCTTCATGGCGCCCTGGAAGGTACACAGTGGTGGTACCTACTGCTGCTTCTCACTTGTCTGATCAGCCAAAGGCTGTGCTAACAACTCTTGTACCATGATTACATACTCCAGGGACTAGTGCCCTCTACAGCTTGGAGACTTTGTGATTGCCTTGAGTTGGACTGCCTGCCTGCCTCGCCATGTCTCGTGCAAAGGCAGCAATCCCCCTGATAAGACGTATCCTATGCTCTGGAGTTGAGGTTTGCTCGGGTGGGTAGCGTGTCGAGACTGCTTTGAAGGCTGTTGCCGATTGCTCTCCCATGATACTTTTTGCAACGCTGTCTTGCACCCGCTTCTGTTTAGATTAAATCCTTCAAGTAATAGGGTCACCTTCTCGCTCCTCTAGTCCACTGTGCAGCCCTTGTGGGTGCCTGGCGCTATGGCCTTTGACACTGTACCTAAGCTAGCATAATACCTGCCTGTCTGTGCAGGCAGTGCACTTGCCTACGCCAACCTGCCCATAGCTCTGCGCGCTGAAGCATCGAGCCTCTTTGCAGCTGTCCAAGTAGCACCAGTACCATGCCTACTGACATTTGCCGCACGGCCACTGTCCGCTTCGGCAGCTCCGGAGCGGGACCCAGTGAAGAGTCAAAGACAAAAACAGAGGGACCAGGTGAGGTGGTTGCCTTGCAGGAGTCTGCTCTACCTCTGAAAGTGCACTTGGCAGGGCTACTTGTGTTGTGCTTTGGTCAAAGCAGAGTTGCTCAGCAGGTGCTGACAGCCCGGCCGCAAAACACACCTTTGCAGGGTTGCCCTGCCGCATCTGCGCTATGCTCACAGTGCTGTTCAGCTGGTGTTGGCACCTCTTGATGGTGGCAAGGTCACACTGGGCGCACGCAACTACTGCCTCCTTACCAAGGGTTGTGTCCTAATCCCAAGGAGTTGATGCCCTATGATCATCTAGTCATTTCTGCGCCCCAGCGCTTGCCCCTAGGATAATGGGGTGTTGCCAGTTTGGGGGTTGTACCTTGCGTAGGGTATGGTGGCTGACGAGGCGGGAGTCCGCTTCTATCACTCGTCTTGGGTATGTTGGTACCTGACAATGGTCCCCCCCCCCCCCCCCCCCACCACCCAACCCACCCTCACTGGTCACCTCTTCACACCCGGGGATGAAGAGGATTTTCTGGCCTCGAGTTTACATTGAGTCTTGACCTTGCCTATTACTCCACGCCTGCAGGACCTTGTTGCTGCGGAGGAGGAGTTTACAGCTATCACCGACAAAATCCCGCAACGGCCAGTGACAGTGGTGGAGGGCACCTCGTACACACTTGTCATCATCGCAGCGCTTGGGGTGAGTTTTGACGCAATGTCCTTCAGTATGCCATGCACAATGATGGGAGGCTAAAGGAACCGCAATGAGGTCTTCCAGGGGCAAGAGAGCGTTGCCCACCAAGGGGAGTCTCGCAAGAGCACGTGGTGTATTCTCGTACCAGAGCCACGCCTTTGGGCGCATGTGTGCACCTTGCAATGTCAGGTCCTGCCTCGCCATGATGCTGGGTTGAGCATTAGAGAAACAGCCGTGAACAAGGGTGCACGGGACGGGAAAGCACACATTCTGGTCACCCAACCATGTTTCCTGTTGTCTGCAGTTTGCTGCTGCCGTGATATATGCTGCCGTGAAGGAGTTGCTGCTACAACCCAAGGAGTACACCTGCTACAATACAACCCTTGACCGGATCAAGGATGACCCACGAGTTACCGTGCGGCTAGGTGAGCCAGTTACAACAATATAATAGGCCTTCTTGCGATTAAGGTTCGCACATTCTGGGGTGTCAAGCTTCCACACTTGCGACTCAAGGTTTATGGCCAACACCATGGACATAAACCATGGTGTTGGTTTATGTCCATGGTGTTGGGTTGACATTATTGTGACATTTGAGCCACCTGCTTTGGCGGTGGTTACAATGAGCCCCGTACTTAATGCAGGGACTCCCATCAGCGCGTACGGCACTGAGAGCCGCAACAGGGCGGCACGGCAACGTATTCCACATAGGGTGTACAATGACGCTGAGGGCAGAGAACACGTCCAGGTAACTTGCTGCTGTGGTATCTGTTCATAGGTGCAGCGAGCCACATGCAATCCCCCTTTATGAGGGACATGCTGTGAAGTAGCAAACATTGTCGCTGGGCTGCAGTTGTCCATGCCCAGGTTGTCCTTGGCACTGTCATGTTATAGATTGATCAAGCCAACTCCTTGGCACGGCTGCACTGCATCGCCTTTAAGATGCACAGACAATCTGGATGCTGACCTGTGCAGCTGCAATTCCATGCCCGAGGACCCAGCGGGCGTGCCGTGGTGAATGCCGACATGTACAAGGAGGGCAGGGAGTGGAGATACAACTTTTTGTATTTGGACATAGAGGCCCCAGTGCCGCAGCAGGTGAGGGGTCCACGCATCGGTGGGCTGAATCTACACCATCTGGGGTTTGCATAATTTCTTTACTAGATGGGATAGTTGGGCGCCGACATGGCCGGTGTTAACCCTCCTACCATGTGAAATTCGATGCCCCCAAGTACAGTGGGGTAATCTTTCCATTTCACCGGTTTGACAAACGGTTATGACAGCTGGCATCAACTGTTTCTTAAGGAATGCCTGGGCTGGACTGCAGTTGTTGTATGAGATTTGCCAGAATGTACCAGAAAGGGACTCTTTTGGCTACCCTGTAGGGTATGCAGCAAAGACAGACTTCTAATGTTTGCAGAGAGTCAGGTGCCCACCTGTATCGAATGTAGCATGTATCGAGCGTGTTGAGCTGGCGATGTGCCTTGCAGATTACAAGCTATGATTTAATGTCTGCAGGTAGTGCTCATTCGGCCGGGGCAGACGGATTTCTGAAGGCAGACCTGCGTTATAGCAAGCATCCGGTGTCACGGTGTCCATGGCGAAAGCCGAAGTGCATGCAATGTTGCACACATGTTGCATGCACCTCGGCTTTCGCCACTCTTTGCCAACGCCACCGTTGCCTAAGGTGGATGAAGCACCATCCCCAGCAAACCCCACCTTTATGGCCGCCACGAAGGTTGCTTACGTGCCTTGCAATCACTCATTGTGGGAGTAGCTTGCATGCAAAGCTCAACTGAATTGAGGATTTGCGGACGGCGCTGCAACTCAGGGGAAGGCAAATGAAAGCCTTTCTAGTGACTTGCGTCACCCTCTTAGAATTTCGGTTGGGAGAGAGTTCTTGTAAGAACGAACCAAGACTGGTCGAGAGAGTTCAATTAAACCATCCCATCCTGTCCGCCTGTCGCTCTCGCCTGCCGCACTTCACCACTTCCGTCTAGCTTGTTTGAGCCTTAACCCCGTTCCATGCTACCACCGCTTCGATTCCAAGTTTGCATCTTCTCCCAAAGGCCTGTTTGTCTTGGGGAGAGACATTCTGCCATGGATCAAAACCCATTGGTATTTGTTCTCACCAAACTTGGAAAACTTCATGAAACGGCCCTTGCAAGGTCTGGGCAGCCCAAGAATGATATAAGGACCAGACCTGCCTAGTTCGGGGCCCTAACACTTCTTGAAGGGTGCAATGGACAGCAAAAGTCACGCGCGCATGCCTGGGTCAGTAGGCGCTCAACATGTTGTGTGGCGAACCTGCAAAACTTTCTGCGGCACCACCGATCCCTCCGAAGTTCCCTCGGAAAAATTCCTACCACCTGCTAGTATCATAATGAGCTCCAAGAGACCCCGTCAGAGTGCTACCATGTTGTACAACCGTCGCTGCAAGTAAGTCACTGCCCTGCTATTGCACTTAGGCGTCCATGCCCTGAACGGCAGCCACAGTGCCACCCTGCAACCGCCATGCACCTGCTAGCTCTCAGCTCGGGCTCGTCAAGTAATTATCAATCACTGGGCAAGGGGGAAGCATAGAAACACACCACAACTGGTCCATCAGGGCTTGTTCCAGTAAAATGGCACCAGCCCCTTGGGATTCACTCGCACCTTGGGCAGCAAAGTTG
>BBXU01002306.1:0-26493 GCA_001598975.1 Parachlorella kessleri
CCACCCTGCCCGGCGCCTGCGCCCGCGCCTCCGTTACCCAACAATTGCATCGCAAGCGCAGCAGGCGAAGCAGCCGCAGCCAGGCCCACCGACGGCTGCACAGGCCCTTGGCCGGCAGCCGCTCCTTCCGCCCACTGCTGCCCCGGGAACGGCGGCTGCCCCATACCAGGAAATGCGCCCTGCTGTGCTGTGCCAGCTGGCAGCGTGCCAGCAAACGGCGCCTGCGACCCTACAAGGGATCCAGCCAGAGGTGCAGCAGGGGCTGCTGCAGCTAGGGCAGCAAGGTGGGCCGCCACCGTCTGATGATCTAAGGGAGCCCCTCCAGGGGTGCTGCCAGGCTGGAAGGCGCCAGCGCCGGCGCCCTGGCTTGCCCCGCCTGCTATGAACGCCGTGCTTGCCGCCCCAACACCTCCTGCCGCCGGCGGGGCTGCTAGCTGAGCCTGAGGCGCGTTGCACGCCTGCTGCTGCTGCTGCTGCAACAGCTGCTGCTGGTGTAGCAGCTGCTGCAGCAGAGCCTCGTTCTGGGCCAGCTGCTGCTGCAGAGCGGCCGCGGCAGGCCCCGCCTGCGCCACCCCGGGCGCTAGGTGTGCTTGAGGCGCCACCTGTGTCGCAACTGGGGCTAAGTCCGACGGTACGGCTACTATGGGGTTTCTGTTCCCGCCAGGCGTCGAGGCCAGCACAGTGGGAGCTGCTGGGGCGGGCTGCTGGGGCGACCCCGCCAGGGATGCGTTTTGTAAGCCATGCCCCGCTGGGCCTGCTATGCCTGGGACTTGATGCGCTGCTGTCAAGGCAGCCTCCCCAGGGGCGCCAAAGCCCGCTGCGCCTGCCCCAGCAGGCTGCGCAGCGGCACCAGGCGGCCCCCTCAGGGACTGTGGGCTGTGGGGGGAGGTGGGGGAGCCCAGAGTCTGCTCAAAATTACCCTCATGATGCGCATGCTGTGCCACACCTACTGCTGGGGCCCGTTGTGCCATCGGATACGCCGCCGCCGCTGCTGCAGCCGCTGCCTCTTCCTCCTGCTGCAGCGCATGCGCAAGCTGCTGCTGGAACATCTGCTGCCGCTGGTGCCCCTGCTGCGCGGCCTGCTGCGCGTGGAAGGCCTGCTGTGCCTGCTGCGGCGCGGCCGGGTCGAAGGAGCCCTGCGTGGAAAAGCGGCCGGACGAGACGGTACCGCTGCCCGTCCCAGTACCGACAGTACCGCTCCCAGTACCTGCAGTACCGGCACTGCCGTGGTGCTGGTGGTGGCTGCCCCCAACCCCTGCCCGGGCCCGGCTGTCGACACTGCTGCCGGCTGCCGTGGCAACAGAGCCGCTCCCACCGTACCCGCTGCCAGGGCCCCCCACCCCCCCACCGCCTCTCCCCTCCTCTCCACCAAACCATCCTCCTCCCTCCCCTTGCTCCCCCGCACCCTCCTGTTCTGGCTCGGGCCCAGCCGCTGCCGACAGCGGTGACCTGCCGGGGGTGCCCCTGGCCCGGCGACGGTGCGCTATGCCTGCTGCCGCCGGCCCCCCCGCCTCGCTGTATAAACCCCCAAACCCCCCGCCAGCAGCCATCTCCCCGCTGCCGCTGCCGCTGCCACTGCCGCTGCCGTGGCCGGCAAGCCCCACCCCAGCGGGCCTAGCAGGGGATGCCGGAGGCGAAGCGGTACTCCCGCTAAAGTACGCCCCTCCGCCGCCGCCTGGGAATCCCCCTGCCGCCGCTGGAACCCCCAGGGATCCCTGCCCCGCGCTCCGGGGGGAGGCCGGGCCAAGGGAGCTGGCCGGGCTTGCGCCGGCGCCAACGGTGCCTGCTGTGCCTGCTATGGATCCACGCATAGCGGCGGGGCTCCCCTCGCCGCCCATTCCCCCCCGGGGCCCGCTGTCCGCCGGCCAGAAGGCGTCACTGCCAAAAGCTGGAGACCCCAGGTCGGGCTGGTGCTGGCTAAAGGGGCTGAGGTGGGTGACGGTGTCCGCCCTGTACATGGGCGCGGTGGGGAGCCCCTGCTGCGGCTGCTGCTGCTGCAGCCCGCTGAAGGGGCTGAGCTGGGTGATGGTGTCCACCCTGGACAGCAGCGACGCCCTGCTACTGGGGCTGATGGCCGAGGCCGGCGGCCCAGCAGGCAAAGCGGGCGAGGCATGGCCAGCAGTCGGGGACATGAACCCGGCGGCAGGGGGTGCCATGGAGGCGGGGGGTGGCGAGTTGGCGAGGCCTCCAAAGGGGGACAACCCCGCAGTACCTCCCAGCAGTACCTCTGACGCCAGGGTGGCGGGCCCCGCTGGGTAGTGGGCTGGCAGGGCGGCTGTGGGGATGCCGGCCTCGGTCAACTGCTGGCTGGGGTGTACCTGCAGCCAAGGAATCACACCATGCGACCGCTTTATACTTAATCGTGGATGACTGCATGCATTAGACATGCGGGGTTGCATCAATACTTCAGGTATGGAGGTATGGAGGTGTATACTGGGCACCAGGAGGTCATCATGGCAGGCAGCACTCCCAGCGCAACATTTCAGGCAGGGTTCAAGCTCCCAGGGTAACCAAAAGCCGCTGTACCCGGAGTCTCTGTAAGCGTTGCCAAGGCCGCCCTTGCATGGCCGACAAGCATCAACGCTACTCCAATGTAAACGGCCCGGGACCCTCTTGTTACCTGATACTGCACATCGCCAGGCTGTGTAAAGGCATTCGGGTCGATGCCCTCCTCGGTCAGCTGGCCACTCAGCACAGCAGGCAAAGCGGCCCCCACAGTCCCTGCAGCCAGAGCCGCTGCAGACACTGCCTGCATGGCGGCAGCAGCCACGGCTGCTGCCACCTCGGGCGGCGGTGACGGCGCCGCGTCACGACCGCTCGGCGAGCCCGCGCTGCTGGCCCCAGGCGAGGCAGCACCCTCAGCGGCCGGCAGGCCCCTGCGACGCTCCAGCGCAGCCGCGGCGGCCGCCGCCGCTTCGGCTGCTGCCGCAGCGGCCGCCGCCGCTTCGCGGCGCCGCGCCGCTACCGCCGCCGCCGACTCGGCCGAGCCTGCCTCCGACACGGCGGAGCCCGGGCTGCCGGGTATGAGGGCCTGCGGGGCGATGGTCTCCTCCGTGTGCTGCTTGTTCCAGGCCCGTAGCCGATCCTGCGACAGCTCCTCTTGCGTGCCTGCAGCGGCAGGCACCCACACCATTTCAGCACCAACTCTCCGGGGGTGCACCCTGCTGGCCAACAGAGGCGCACCCAGTTCCCTCAGCAGATTTCCTCTGCCCCTGTCAGGCCTCACAGCAACTCAGCTAAGGCTCTCCCACCCAGCCCTGCAGCCGGGGGATCTCAAGGTATCCCAAGATGCCCCAGGACACATACACAGCGCCGTAGTCAGGAGCCTGAGCCCAGCTCCTCCAACTGGCTAGGGTCCCAGTGGGGGATGGCCGCATGCAGCTGCCGGTCGGATGGCCCCTTAGAAAGGGAACTAGCCTAGTCCATTCTAACAGCGTACCGCCACCTGACCATGCTGCCGTGAGTCCCCCAAGTGGGGCCAACAAAAAGCCAGGATGTACTATGCCCATGGAAAGGGGACTAAGGTAGCGCCAGAAACAAGGCGGTGCACGGTGCCACTGGACTGGTGGGGGCTTCTGTGCTCCTCACCAGCCCCCACCAGAGTCTGGACATACCACCTAGACAGCACAAGCAGCCAAGCGCAGCACATAGCTTGTGATAGAACACCACAAAAACACACCTCCAGGGCTGCCAACTTGCACCCCTGGGGTGCCTCCCTCTTCCTGTGCCTCCTGAACTTGTTCTTGAGCGTCCATAAGACGCTCCTGGCCAGTATATCTCCCAAGATTATCTCCTAGCCCTGCAGGGTTATCCAGTCGCGGGCATTAACCCTTCCATCAGTTTTTGCCGCTCTTGTCTGAGGGGTGGGCTTCAACTCGCCAACCTCGATAAATACAATACTGAACAAGTACAAAGCTGCATGACTCAAGCTAGGTCCCCAAGGGAGGCTATCCAAGCAAGGTTGCCAGCTCAATGCGCATGTCTGATCTATAAACCTTTTATAGAACACTCACTTTCGCAACCAACGCAGGAAAACTATATGGGAACCTGTGGCCGCCCGTCCGACTGGATTACATCTTGGGTCCTAACACAGCAACTCTTCCCCCGGAGCAGGTGAGCAAGGGCGGCGAAGCCTGCGGGCCTATCCACCACCCTTTCCTCGTGAATCAGCATCCGGTGCGGAAGCTTGGTGGAACTCGATCACTCTGAGGTGTGTGCCGTGGCGCGCAGCCTTGTCATCAACCAGGTCTGGGCGCATGACGCAAGGGTACCTGATGCTACTACCACGGCATATAGTGATAGATCTCACCGAAGCCGCGCCCCATCCAGCCGCCACCGCCGCCCCTGCTTCTTGCACCCAACCCATGCAAGGCCTTGGTGCAATGCTCTTACCTTCTTATTTGATAAAGTTGGCAAGCACTGCAACAGAGGAGGTAGGAGCGAATTGGACTGAGAGGGCTGGATGCAGTAGTTCTGAGTAAGGGTGGCAGGTAGTGTAAGCAGCGAGAGGTGGGCTGGACTGACAGGGCTGGATGCAGAATGTGCCCGAGTCTTGCCTGAGTTCTGATCCAGTAGTTCTCTCCAGTACTGCTTGATGATAGTGGAAACAAGGAACGGGCTACCCGTGCCATCGGCATTGCCCCAGTTGTAACCACCGCAGGCAGGCGTGCACACCAAGAAAGCTGACAGGTGCAGGGGGAAGTGATTCGCATGCCTGTTTCCTCATGGTCTAGTTTCAGAGCTTGCCTTCCCAGTGGATAGGGTTGGTCACAGTCCTGTCAGCCCCACTGGGTCATTGCCTGAACCCTAGCACCAGAAACTTCCCCGCTGACCGTTCCTCCGTCCTCAGGCTCACACCACTACAAACTTGCATTGCTTACAATACAACCTGCCACCATCACAAGCCTCGAAAATTGGTGGCTAACATTCAGTGCGCTGAAAATACCACACACCACACACACACTTGGAGAGCCACCAGTGACAGTGACAGGGGAGCTCCACGCCTCAAGAAAGGAAGTCCAAGGAAATAAAGAATACGTGTGGCACTCAGTGCACGCGCGAGCCGCTGGGCGCAGCGGCGCACACCCACCGCAAGAGGGACAGGGGAGAAGGAAGTGCTTACTAAGCCGCAGATGCGCACACATTACACACAGGAGGCACACAGTGCTCTCCTGGGCCCTCACAAGAAAGCGATGTAGGAAGTTGCTTGTCCCAGCAAGCCCCGCCAATAAAGAACCGCCCTCCTTGCCTGCCCCGAGCCAGCCCTTGCAGAGCAGGAGTGACTAAGGACCGCAGGCCGCTTCTTTGTATCCGCTTGCCTAGCCGAATGCCGCGGGAGACAGCACCTGGCAACCAAAACCCAAGGTATGCTACGCATGACCTGCTGCTTCACAGTGGGTGACCAACCACAGCGCCTAAAACTCCCTGGCAGTGCATCATGTCCGCTGCTGCTGACGCATTGAGTCTGCACCCACGGCACGGCCCGTTGCCCAGCTCAACGGCGGTGCTGCTTGTGTCTGCCATCCTGGTCACTGCGCCTTCGAAAACGCCTAGTGGCAAGTTGCAAGCGCCCCCAGCACTGCCTGCCTCTCTACTTAATCGAACCAGCCGCCAAGCTACCCTCCTCGTCCCAGCGGACGCAACCAGGGATACTGAAGCTGGCCGCACTAAGAGAGCGATGTAAGCGCGGTCCCCACCCATGATGTGCCGCACACACGGCATGGCAGTCGCAGGCGCCTCGAAGCCTCCCACACGCCGCCAGACTCTGGCCGGGGAGGGGGGGGGGAGCCTGGCAGCGGTCCCGGCCCGCCTAGGGGACCCCTTGCATCTGAAGCGACCCAACTGACCAGCAGGGTGGGCACGACGCCTGCGTGACAGCTGCAGGGTGCCCCCCGGGGGCAGAAGCAGGGAAAAAGGCCGGCCCCGCTCAGATGTGCCTGACGAGGGGCGCGGCCGCCGCTGCAGGCAGCTCGCAGCCCACCGCGCGGCGCCGGATGCCCGCGGTCGTGTCCAGGCGCCGGCACATGGCTGCCAGGTGGGCGTCCTCGCCCTCCAGCGCGAAATTGAGCACCCCCGACGCGTCGTCACTGCTGTAATCGCTGCTGCCGGAGTAGCTCTGCAGAGCACACAAAGCACGCACCACAGGCGCAGCGCGTCACGGCGCAGCGTGTCTCTTTATGACGTGAAGTCGAGCTTGCGCCAGCAAGGGTGCTTCTTCCAGGTCGCCCAGGGTGCTGCTGCGGGGTCGGGTCGGCAACCGCAGCGCTGCTAGCAAAGCCTTTCATGCCTACCCAACGACTGGACCACTGTGCGTCCCACAGGCTTATAGTCTGGAGCGAGCGCTGCCCCGCCCCCTGAGGCACTACATGCGGGTGGGGGTCATCTAACCCCCATAGAGCAAGATGGCAGGGGCAGAGCTCCGCGACTCCAGCCAGCACCCACAGAAGCACCTTCCACAAGTAATGGCACACGGCCTGCCATTGCCTACAGCCTCTCTGTAGTGTTGCCCCCACCCCGATCTCACGCATGCATCATACTTCGTATCTGAGGACCAACAGGGAGACAGTCACCCCTGCGATCTGCTAGACCACAAAACCACAATCGTCACCCCTCCTACACACACCACCACACACCCACCACCACCATAAGAAACCTCTGCCATTACACAACACCTGCCACAGCAGCTTGCCGGCCCTCCGACCTCGCCCCAAAGTCTGCACACCACAACTACAACCACCAACTACACGCCCCACAAGCTGTGCGCCAAGCCCACCTTGATGTTGAACTGATTCTCGGCGATGATCTGCGCGACCTCTGCCAGGATGCCTTGCCGGTCATCGCACTGCACCACCAGCCACATCGTCTGAGACACCTGCGCCTGCTGCTGCGCCGCGGACGCGGCGCCGCCGCTCTCGCCTGCAGCGCCAAAGAGCCGAGGACAGAGTGGGCGGCAGTTGACCCGGGGCCACTGCTCCCAGCATGCATACGTCAGGCAAGGCACATGCAACTAAGTGGGCAGCCTGTGGTCGTATGAGTGACGGCCCCCCCGAGCTCCTCTTGATAGGCGCTAGGCCAAGGTGCCCACGCCTGGTGGTATCCCACAGGCACCCACCCACCCACCGACCTGGCGTGGCAATGTTGATGCCCTTGGAGGCCGCCAGTGCCGAATTCTCCCGCAGGAACCGGGCAATCTTGTGCCGGGCGGTCTTGGTGCGGGCTACCCCGTACCACTCCTGGTGCTTGCGCAGGATCGAGGCGTTGACGGGGCCGCCATACGGCACCACCTCCACCACGTCTGCAGCGGGGTGCCCAGGTATCAGTGTTACAGTTACCGGGTATAAGGTGTTGAAGTTACTGAAGGTTACCCTTGTGAACAAACACACAACAAAGCAAACAAGGACATGACGAAGCCAAACACACACAAGTCCTCCAGGGCTCAACCAAGGTCACATAGCCTGCCTAGAGGGAAATGTTATTCGCGCAGGTGCGATCTGAGCCTCACCCGCAGCCAGGGGGAACTCAAAGGTTGGTTAGCCACCCTGGCCACCCCGCGCCTGCCACAGTCTCTTGTTTCTTTTCCACAGCAAGCAATCATGAAGCTAAGGAGACGCTGCCCATCTGGTGAAGGATATAACAAAGCCCGCCCTCACCCAACCTAGGGCTACACACACGGCGGCCACCCGCGCTGCCCCCACGCTCTCATATGAATTTTGTCCCCGCGGCCTACACTTGGTTATCAGACAGTCGCGCCACACCTGTGTTCTGCAGCTCGTAGGCGGCGCGCCACCTGCGTTCTACAGCAGTACAGTACCATACCTGCATATTAAGGCAGTACAGTGTCGCACCTGCGTTCTGCAGCTCGTAGTCTGGCGCCACCACCTTGCTGTTGACCTTGGCTGCCGCCATCGCGTTGCCGACCTGGGTGTGTATGTGGTACGCAAAGTCCACCACAGTGGCGCCCTGCAGCCCAGGTTACCGCAGCCAGGTGAAGCCCAGCTGGACTGGGGTATATGGGCCGGGAGGAGCCCAGGTCCACAGGCATACACGCACAAGCCAATGCAGGGCAGCATCCCCAAACCGCGTATCAGCGGAGCATCAGGAGTCTCCCTCCACTCCCTTACTCCTGCCTTGAACTGTCACATGCTAGGGCCCAGTGCAAGCTGCCATGATTGCCAAGCAACCCTGGCTCTCAGGTTATGCGCCTACCGACCCTGGGTGATTCTCATCGGCACTCCCCTGTAGGGGCGAATGAGGCATGCAGGCATGCAGGCCGCGCTACGTCCCACCCACACCCCTGCAACGGCATGACTGGCAAGAAGCAACTGCCAGAATCAGAAGCAGCTGCCACACCCTGCCAAACCCAGCTGCCGAAAAACTGCTAAACCCGGCTGCCCCGCCCACCCACCTTTGGTAGGCGGATGATCTGGCCACCAGGGGTGAACACAAACACGCCCTGGCCCAGGATGTCATCCGTCACACACTGGATAAACTCGTGGGCTGCAGGCAGGCAGAGGAGCAGGCAGGGGTGACACCGTGCGGGTGATGTCAGGGGCACGGGACCCAAGCAGTCTTAAGGAGGGTTTGAGAGGGATTGCCCACCCAATCGGTCCACCCCCGTAGGAAACAACTGGGCAAGTCACTACAACCTCTCGATGGCGGCACTTGCAAGTCCTTCCCTGTGCCAAGCACCGCGCTGGCTAGCCGCTAATGCGTCCAGCCAGGGCACCGCCCCTGCCCTGTAGGAAACCACTGCCACGACACATCCCACAAATACCTGCCGTTGTGGCAGAACATGCCCCCGAACCTCCACCATGTCCGCCAGCAGCCCTGATGAAGGCTATGCTCAAAAGCCCCCAGACGGTCAGAGTACACAACCTGCTCTAACTCTACCTTTTCCAAACAATAGCCAAGCCGTGACTCTCCTAGGAAAGTGCAGCTTTCCATGCCCCCAGCTACCTTACACTTGATCAGGGCCGCAAAAACCGTCCTAGCACTTAAGGTCACCAACGCGGCCTCACCTGTAAGGGTGCCAACAAACTCCTCCTGCCACTGTCGGATGCTGTTCAGCCAGTTTATCCGCCGCGTCATGGTTGCGGGATCCAGCCGCTGCAGCGCCCCAGTGGCACCCGCCGCCCCCTGCCGCCGCCGCTGCTGCTGCTGCTCTGTCATGGGTGGCCCGCTGCCGTTCATGCTCCCGCTGCTCCCGCTTCTGCTGACACCATACTGAGCGCCGCTACCACCAGGCGACGACTGCTGTGACTCCAGCTGCTGCTGCTGCTGCCGCTCCTGCTGCCGCAGCGGTGGCGGCGGCTCGGTGCCCTCATCGTCGCTGCCATAGGCCTGCGCCCACTGCCACAGCGACTCCACCCAGCTCCGCTGCGGCTGCTGGCCGCCGTCGCTGGGGCCTGCCTGCGCCAGCGGCGGCGGCCCGGCGCCATTGCTGCTGCTGCCATTAGCGGGGCCCTGCGGTTGCCTGCTGGAGGCGCTGCCCGCGCCACCGCCTTCCCCAGAGGCCGGAGGCGCCCAGGTGTCTACTGCAATCCCCAGCTCCGCCACGCGGTTCATTGCCTCGGTCCTGCACAGGTGCATCGAGATGGTTCCGCGCGAGCCACTGATACCGGCACATTACTACTCATTCCACGGCCTGGAAGGTTGCCTGGGTCCCGCAGATGCCGACCCGCTTGATTTCTCACACAACCAAGCGTAGCACCTCTGGAACATGTTTCCTGCCTCGACCGCAGCATGCTCAGGATCATTCAAGGGGTTTCCAGCCACTGGGACCTGCCTTATCTGGACCTCGATGGGGAACATGGTGGCCGGCTTCTTGCCGTTGGCACCCGCAAGAACCTGGATGCCCGTGGGCACAACCTGTAGGCGGCTCCCAGCACATGCAGACGTTTGAGATGCTGAGGCGAAGCACTGGAGGATCGAAGCAAAGCATTCCAGACTTTCGGTGCCCACATGGGACAAGGCGAAGTCAGGGCATGATAAGCCGCGGCTCTACGCCCGCCGCCAGCCTTACGTCCCTTTCTTGAACTTGCCACGAAAACCCGCTGCACCGTGGCTACCCATGATGACTGTGGGTGCGCCACCCTGCCGACAGAGCACAGCCCACCCCAAGGTTGCTTACTTCCTTGGCCGCAGGCCCCCCCCCCCCCCTTCCCCCCCCCCTGCCGCCTCTTCGTGGCAGCACCTCGCGCCTTGGAAGAGCCTGTTTGCTGCCGCCAGCAGCCCCACGACAGCCGCTCTGCCAGCCCTTGCCCAAAAGCGGCCTGGCTACACACCCTACCGCGACTTCTCCCAGGCAGCAAACCCGCAACCCCGCCATGGCATCCCGCAACCATCAATGCTGCCGCTTTGCCTGCCTGGCTGCGCGGCACCCCCTCTCAGCGCACGCCAGGCCTCCACCCAAGACCCCACACCCACCGTGGTATGCAGGCTTTGGTAGTTGTTGGGCTTGGGCGTGGCAATGTAGTCCTTCATGGTGCCCGGGATGGGCGCCCAGAACGAGTGCACCAGCCCCATGACGTGGTAGCACAGCTGCTTGTCGCTGCAGTAGTCCAGCGACAGCGCGCCGCCGCGCGCCGCCGGCTCCGCCACCACCAGCAGCTGGGCCAGGTCGCGCACGTCTTTGGCGCCCTTGCGGGAGTCCAGCAGCTTCTTCCAGGAGCTGCGGGCAGCAGGCAAAGCACAGCATATGAGTTTGGGATTGCGCGCAACGCACGGGTGCCGATAGCAGCTGGGCCAGGTCCCACACGTCCTCCACGGACTTGCCTGCGCCCAGCAGCAGCTGCAGGTAGCACACCCCCAACAGCATGCGAGCCTGAACTCTGTGATGCCACCAGCAGCAGCCAGGTCGGGTGCTACTTTACCACAGCTGTCAAGACTGGCTCCGGTGGCTCCACTTAGGGGTTGCATACCAATTCTGGAACTGCCTAGGACACCCCCAGCCCCACACAGCAGGAAGGTCGATGGCCTCAAGGCCCTTACGGGTGCCAGCAGTGCCCGATGAGGACAGTTCAATGACACTGCTCCCCATCCGCAGCAGGTCCACTGGCCGGCAGCACACAGCTTAGGGACCACAACTCCCCAGCGCCAATTTCCACAACACCTAGCATCCCCATTTTGGGCACGGGCCAGGCGACCGGCGACCCTCTCAACCCTCCCGTACGCACCTGTAAAGCGCCTTGCGCGCGGCCGTCACCCGCACGCCCTGCACCCGCTCCCGCAGGTAGGGGTCCTGCTCCAGCCGCTGCTCCAGCTGCTGCCGCGCCGCCTCCACAACCGGGCTCTGAGCGTCCCACAGCCGCTTCACCTCGCGCCGCATGCTGTCGTAGGCTTGTGGGTAGGCATACCTGGCCACACAAAAAGGTATTCATACAACAAGACAATAGTTTTTTCTTTCAGAATCCGTATACAATGACAACAGATTTTTTCTTGTCTTTTTCTTTTATCATTTGCGGTCGTAGGCTTGCGGGTAGGCGTACCTGGCCATCCAAGAAAATTCCGTACATAAAGACAACTGTTTTTTTGCTGGGTATCATTTGCTCTCGTAGGCTTGCCGGTAGGCATACCTGGTCACACCACAGCACCCACGATGTGTGCTCACAGTCTTGCTCATTCCCTTTAAGCATGCCTCTCCACTAACGCTGCAACGCCAAACGTCCGTTATCAATGCCAAGGGTACCCCAACTCATCCTCGTCTAGACAGGGCTCGACAGCAACCATGCCAGCGCACCAGGTCACCGCACAACTCACTTCAATGCCAGCTCCTCCAGCTCATTCCTCGGTAGCACCCAGCAAACACCATGCCAGCGCACCACCCAACTCACTTGAACGCCAGCTCCTCCAGCTCCTCCTTGATGGAGTAGAGCCCCAGCAGGCGCGCCAGCGGGCCAAACACCTCCAGCGTCTCCGCCGCGATCTTGCGCGCCTTGGCCGGCGGCATGCTGCCCATGGTGCGCATGTTGTGCAGCCGGTCCGCCAGCTTGACCACAATGATGCGCCACTGCAGGGGGGTTATACATAGGGATGTTATAGATTAACAAACAATCACAAAAATCAAGGAATAGCCGCTACAGGGTGTGAACACAAGCGGAGGGCCAATGGGCCCCTGGCATGCAATGTCCCTGCTGCGCATCACCGCCGCGCTTCACGGCGATCAATGCGCCGCTGCCCCATGTGGGGAAAGCGAAGCTCAACCCTGACAGGCAGACAAACGGCAGGGCACCAAGACTTGCTGGCGCCCCACGGACCAGGGAGCTGCCATCGCGCAACAGCTGCCACGCCAAGCCTCTTTGCTGGTCGCCATGCCAGCATAAGTACCCATTTCAGGCAGATCTGCTGCCCAAGTCCAGGTTTGTGCGTCTAGCCAATCTGCCACATGCTGCTTTTACCCGCCTAAGGTTGTACATCCCTGTCATCACTGCACATCCACCGCAGGCTAGACAGCATCCATAAAAATGTAACGTGTGACTGTATACACAGCACCCAGCAAGCCAGCCCCCTACCCCTACCCCTCACCCACCTACCTCTTCTGTCATTGCCAGGAACAGGAACTGGATGTCCTGCGCCCGCGACGGCTTGTCGTTGCCAGGCGTTGACAGCACCAGATCCAGCAGCGGCTGCCGCCCGCCCTCGCTCTGCGTGAACGTGCTGGGCATGGGCGGCGGCGAGGCTTCCTCATTCGCGCCCTCCTCGCCATCGCCAGCTTCAAGTGATGCATCTGGTCTCAGCTCATCCGACTCCTCCGGGCCATCAAGCGACTGCCTACTGTCTGCTGCTGGGTGATAGCTGCCATTTAGCAGGAAGGCTTCGGCCTCCAACGGGTCCAGGAACTCCACACTGCCGCTGCTATCGCTGGATGACTCACCGCCGCTGCTGCTGCCGCTGGCGCCGTTTGAACTCGACGCCCCAGCGCCGTTTGCCCCCCAGCTGACCTCCCTTACACTGGACCCAGCCGCACCAGCAGCTGCGTCGTTGCTGCCCTCAGCAGCAGGGTAGGCACCATTGGCGGCAGCTGGCGCGGCGCCGCCACGTTTTGCCGCGGCGTGCCGCGGCAGCGGCAGGCCCCGCAGGATGCCGCTGCCGGATCCCTCGCTGTCGCTGCTGCCGCCTGCCTGGCTGCTGAGGTAGCTGGGCAGCTTGCAGAACTTGGTCTCGCCCTCAACTATGCGACGCACGTTGCGCCCAAAGTGGAACTCAATCTCGTCAAGGCCTACCACGTCGCTGCAGTCCTCCACCGTGTCATGCAGCAAACCTGCAGTGTGTGCAGAGGGCGAATCAGTTTCACATATTGTGCAGTAAAAACCTCTTCTCCCTCTCAGTAGGAGAAACACAGCCTGGCAGGTCCGCCTTGCACCTACTAAGCAAACCTTTTCCACGAGCTTCCCACAGTCTCAATTGCTGGCTCACCAACCTAAGCCTGCTGAGAGGAGGACTTTGCCCCTTGGTGAAAACCCGACTACAAGCGCAGCAAGTCAGGCGCTACATAGGGACTCCCTGTTACCAGGCATAATGTCACCACCAAAGCAACTCCGCGATTTCCATCTGCAGTGTTTGCGGAAGTACTACAGCCAACACCACTCAGTTGCTGCGGGCATGCAGCACGGCAGCAGCTTCCACAACCGTAGCTCGTTCCCCCACAGCCCTGCCAAAACTAGCTGCCAAACAACAAAACAACAACAAAAGAAAACAGATCAAGCTACACCACAGCTGGCTGCAGCTCAAGCTACGCCGCAACTAGCTGCAGCCCACGCCGTGGCGCGCACCTGCCACCAGGCACTCGTAGTCCATCTTCAGCTCCGCCAGAATGCGGGTGACCTCCACCGGGTGGGTGATGAACGGCTCGCCCGACTTGCGCTGCTGTCCGGAGTGCGCGTCGTAGGCCAGGCTCAGCGCCTCCCTCACTTTCACCGCCTGGTCCGCCGACAGGTAGCCCAGCAGCGGCAGCAGGCGTTGGTCCCACAGGTACTGCTCGTTCACCTGGTCAGGCCGCAGCCGCTGGTAGAACTGCACGACCGCGATTAGCGTTGGACTGTCAGTATTACCTGAGGTGCGGCGTGCCTGCTAGCTGCTACGCCAGGCTGTTCTCGGCCCACACCAAGGCAACGGGCAGGGAGCGGAGCCCCCAAGAGGCCGCCACTTGCAGCTGCCCTAGCTACTCTTAGTGCTTGGCTTGCCCAGTGTATACCTCACAGGCACACAGTGCCAGCCTGGCCAGGACCTACCGAGTAGTCTGCCTGCTGCAGCGCTCTCCGGACTTCGAGTCTCAACCGGGGGATATTCTGCATGATCACAGACGGAAGTTTTAGCTACATGTCTTGTCAGGCGCACGGAGGACCCCATCAGCCACACACCGACCTGGAACAACCGTCCCGGCCGCAGCCTGCCGAGCTTGTATCCCCGATTCGACGTTGAGCCGAGCTCCAAGCATCGTGGAACTCCTGCAGGGCAGCGGTGCATACCAAGGTGTGGGATGCAACAGCGCCGGTTCCAGCAGCACCGTCAGGGTCCATGCAGCTTATCGACTTACCTGAGCAGGCAGCTGCTAGCTGAGATAGTCGACGCTCTGGAAGCAGAGTCGGAGTAAACAGTGCCATGCTGGTGGGTACCACCACAAGAAGGCTACCTACGACGCTCGGTATTGTTGTGCAACATTGAAAGGATTGGGAGGGGCACCAAAGGGAACGGAACGGCGAGAAGGTGACAGGAGAGGCAAAGGCGATCCTGTTTTCAAGGGTGAAGGCTAGTGAAGGCAAACCACCAAACACCACGTAGGGTTCTTAGAATTACAAGTTCACTCGACAGAAGCGTGACTGAAGTGCCGTGGCAGGGGTGCCTTGTGATGTGTCATGAGGGTAATTCCTGACATGCATCCTGAATGCAGTACAAGCTGGTCACTTCAAGGGAATGCAAATATGTAAGAGAGAACAGCATGATGGCCAGCCTGCGTCAGTGTGCAAGATGGCAGGGGAAAGGGCTGGAAGGATATAGATAATAGGCAGGAAGCCAGGCCAATTTGGGGCTCAGTGGAGGGACGACACAGTGTGACAGCCCCTTGCAGCCCATGGTTTGCCTGTGGGAATGCTTCAGGAAGAGAAGGCTTTGACTATAGACAAGGCGCTGAGGGGGTAGCCCTGATATCAGTAAACTTAGTGGTGGGCGGCCCCTGGCGGTTTCGCTGTAAAGCACTGACAGGTTGCCACATGTCGGAAGAAACCATTTGAGAGAGGAACTTAGCTAGTGCATGGCCTGGGTTTTTGGCTGACGGTGCAGGGATTTTGCGCACGGCATTCAAAATCTTGGCATGCGTTTGTGCTGGTGCCACTGGTAATTGCTCATTCCCAATCATTTGTTGATGGTGGCAGGTGGTACGCAGAGGAGATGTAGGGAGAGTTTGACAGGGCTGGATGCAGCTATTGGTAGGCGTGGCAGGTACTACGTACTAATAGTATTGGGAGCAGAGAGGTAAGGGCGAAGGGTACTGACAGGGCTGGATGCAAATGCTTTAGGCCGGCCTGAGTGCTACGTCAGCTAGTAACGGTAGCACCAGCGGCAATGAGTGCAGACACAAGTAATAACTGTTGATGGGTGGTGTTGAATGCGAAATTCCCTGGTCTCGCCTGGGTGCCTGGACTGAGAGTTCTTCCCGAGTTGGCTTACACGAGATGAGAGCGGCTGTTAGGCTCAGATTAGGGCCGTATGCCTGTGCACTCTTGTCAGGTCTGAGCAAACTAACAACTAACAATAGAAGATGTGGAACGGAACTGCTAACTGAACCAGCGTGCCCAAAATGTCCACTTCATCCCGTGCTTAGTAGTAGATGACTAACCCCTCAGTGGACTTACGCCACAAGGCCAGGTGGCCATACTCTACGAACTAAACTCAACCAACTACATTAGACCACTGGCACCACATACCACCACACCTGAAAAGCTTTGATATCTTGAGCAAGAACAGGGAAAAGAAGATAGCTCTCCTGCTCTGGTGGTCCACCCAGTGCCAACCGTACACAGCTGCACCAATAGTGAGGTGAGGGAAAAGATTTGTTCCTACAAACATGTTGTATGGCATGCATCTCCATGAGTGCTCATCATGAACTCTAATTTCTTACGTGCAAGAGAAAGATATACAAGGCTATTATACACAGCAACACCCGTGCATCCTCATACGCATCTGGCTGGCCGCGTTGTAAGGCACAGCACCCCTTGCATCAAATGTGCTGACTGTCAATAAAAGACTGGAACCCTCCCAACTAAATAACGGCCACGCGCCTGGCGCACTCTGCAGGGAGGGCCGGGTCGCGCTTATCAATAACATCAAATAGTAAGGTCAGGTTCACTTGCCAACCAAGGATGCCCTGAGGGTGCAATCAGTATGAACTTCGGAAGATAGCTAATCAAATGCGTCCCAGAAAACGCTTGTCCCCTTGGTGGTGAACTGGCACGCACCCACTTCTAACGCTGCCAGCCATTGCAGAGTTCTCAAACACAGGCCTGAAGGTCCCCCTCTATGATCCATACCTGAGGCATCCTGCCAGGTCTAGCATAGACACTTCTAGGTGGTGTCGTGCATCTTGACAAGAGGACATGCGGGAGTCTCAGGCGCTCGGCCATCGCACACATGTTTTCTCACAGCGACAGCCCATGCTGCATGCTTTGCGTCCGGCCCAGCCCTACCAGCCAGCCACCAATCACTCCACCTGCCTCGCTTGTCCTGGGCAGCCACAGGGCGCGGGTGGGGTGCACAAGGGGCTCCTGAGTGTGGGCAGCTTCGGCGTGATGCCCAGCCTGGCCGTGGGAGCAGCAGCAGCAGGAGCAAACCATGCGCAGCGTGCGAGGGCACCCCCGACATCCTGCTGCTGCCATGGGGCCTTTGCAACTACTGCCACTGGTTGGTGAGCTGGGAGGGCCAGAGGGCGCCGGCTCCCATGTGACCGGCTGCTGCAGCTGCCAGTACGCCCGGGGCGGGCAAGGGGGGCGCTATGCCTGCTGTGGAGAGCGGCGCATGGGGCCCCATGGGGAGCGCAGCCCGCAGAGCTGACAGCTGGGGTGGTGCATGCTGCTGCGCCTGCTGCGCTTGCAGCGAGAGGGCTAGGGCAATGGTGGCCGCATCCGGTACCATGGCCAGCTCCCCTGGGGGCAGGGGAGCTGCAAGGCCCGGTGGATCGCGGGCTTGCCCCAGCCTCGAGAACCCTGCGAGGCCTGCTGCCACTCCTGCTGCTGCTGGCGCGGCTGCTGGAGTGTCGCACCCACGGCAGCCAGAGGTAGCCAGCCCAAATGCAGCGGCTGTAGCGGCAGCGGCGGCAGCCTCGGGGCTGGGCACAAGGGGAGGGTTCAGCTGGCCTTGCGCCTGATGCATGAGTGGCGCCATGGGTGGAACCAGCCCGAAGGCAGGGGCCAGCCCTGACAATTCTGGTGGCCACCCCTGTGCTGCTGCTGGTGCTGGCCGCCGTGACCGCTGTCCTGCAGTACCCAGGTCGGCAGCAGGGAGGGCTGGATTTGCAGCTGCCATTGTTGCAGCCGGGGTGGGACATTTCTGGGAGGCCACGTCCGTTGCTACACCCTGCTTGCTGAAGCCTCTGGCAACCTGGAAGGTGGCCCCTGAGGAGCGGCTTTTCGGAACAACAGGGCCGGCTGGCGCAATTCCAGGCCCCATTGATCTTACCGGTGGGGCAGCAGCGCCAGCACCATGAGGTGGGGGGCCGGCATCTTGGGCAGGGTTGATGGGGAGCCTGGGGCCGGGAACAGCTGCTGCTCCTGCTGGCGCGGCTAGGCCTGAGCTGGCAAGGAGGAGTCCAGAGCCAGCCGTGGCCAGCCTGGCGGCGGCATGGGCAGCTGGCGCAGGAGGAGGCAGCAGGGAGCCGGCCCTGCTGGCAGGGCCGATGCTGCCGCCCGCGGACGGGAGGGTCCCTATGGCCATGCCCGCGCCGGAGACGCCCTCAAAGCGGCCGCTGACATTGGCAAAGGCGGTGGGCAGTCCGCTTGAGGGGCCGCACAGGGAGGCTGGGAAGAGCGAGGAGGGGTGCTCGCTAGACATGCCTGGGAGCCTGCTTGGGTTGGAGGGCACGGCAGCGGGCGCTGCGGCGCCCCTGGCTGGGCCCCCAAGGGGGGCTGGCGCCTCCGAAGCGCTGAAGGATTGAACAATCTCCATGGCCTTGTTGCACGCCCGTACAATGGCCTGGGCATCCGCGCCCTGCATGGCAGGCAGGCGAATTCACCCTCTCTCCAGGTATGCCCTGTCTTAAGGTACGGAAGCACAAGAGTGGCCTTGGGGGGCGACCTGCGGAGGGGTTGGAGGAGAGGCCACACTAGGGTGCACATTGCAGCCTGAAACATTGCAGAACATTTACATGGTGCACATTGCAGCTTGGAACATTTACAGACCAAACTATACTAGTAACCGTCCACATGCACGCCCGCAAATCTGAGCTCGAGGTGCCCATGGCCCGCATGCTATGCGCCAGCTCCACAATATGCCCGGCTGCACCAGCTAAACCCTATCCCCAAACACACCTGCACCGCACACGCTTGGACCTGGTGCTGCCCCATGACCTGCACGCTGTGCATGATCTCCATGACCTGCCCCAGGAAGGCGTCGCGAGCCTGGGCGTAAAACTGATGCATGTGGCCTAGCTTGTGACTAGCGTCCTCTGCACCAGGAAAGAAGAAGAAAGGAGGCGTAAGCATTCACCGGAAACTGGTCAACTGATAGGAGATACTATACCCACAAAATAAAGTTTCATGACAGTAGGCTATGCTGTAGCATCAGGCCTGCTAAGTCAACCCTAGCCACACACACACCAAACCCCCGCGCTTCACTATCGGGCAACCGCTACTATTTCTGTCCCCCTCACCGGCGGGGTTGGGGTGATGCCATGGGGGCTGACCATACTGCGGGGGTGCCGCTGGTAGCCAGGGAGGCACCTGAGCAAAGCACGGCCCCATCGCCTGCGCCCCGGCGCCTAGTCCAGGAGCCAGGCTGCTCGCTCTTGCAGGGCCATGCTGGCGCGGCGGCAACGGCAGCGGGGCTGCCTTCGCCCTTGCCGCCGCCGCCGCTGCTGGGCCGGTGGCGCCAGGGTTACGGCCGGTGAAGTTCCCAGGCTGTTTGTGTTGCAGAGGCTCACTAGGTGGGGCAGTAGGTGCACCCTCCGCTGCTGCTCTCTTTGCTGCAGCTGGGGGTGGCATGACGGCAGCCGCCGGCGAGGGCACCGTTCCGGGTACTCCTGTGGCCTTCCCCATGCTCGGTGTACCCTTGGGCGACGCATTCTCATCAGGTGCGGCAGCCGCAGGAGCGGGCCCCCCCGCGCTCGCTGCCGCCGCGGCCGCCTCGGCCGCGCTGGCGGCCGCACTGGCCGCCGCCGCGAGCGCTGCCAGCTGGTTGCTGGCGTCCTGCTTCTGCCTCTGCGCGGCATAGTAGTAGTGCTCTGCTGCCTCCTGCCTCTGGCAAGCCGCGAAGTACTGCTGCTCTGCTGCCGCTGCCTGCTGTGCTGCGCTGGTGGGCCCCGGCTTGTACAGGCTGTCCGCCTGTGAGTTGGTGTTCCCATGGGGGCGCCGGTCGGTGCCGGAGCTGTTCCCGCCACTGCCCTGCTGCCCAGAGACCTTGCCGCCGCCGCCACCGGCGGTTGTGAAGATGCCGCCACCTGCCTCTGTGGCTTGCCCTGCCTGCGGCTGCTCGTTGCTGCCCTCCCCGCTGCCGCTTCCATTCCCAGAAGCCCGCCGACTGCCGCCCACGCCGAGTGAGGTAGGCCCTGTGGCTGTCCCACCCTGGTCCCCACCCATGCCCCCTGCCCTGCCACTGCTAGTCGCCCTCCTACTACCATCCTGGCCCCCGGGCTGCTGCTGTCGCTCGGCATCCTGTGCTCCCTGCTGGGCATGCTGCTGAGGCTGCAGGGCCACCCCCCCGCCCTGGCCGGTGCTGCCACTGGCATCTGCGCTGGCCCTGCCCGTCTCCAGGTCTGCTTCCAGAGCAGCCGAGACGGGCTGCACATACCTCACCCGCTTCCGTTGCCTTGAGACTGCAAGGCTGCTGCTGCCACCCTCGCCCGAGGCGCCCAGACTCACGGCGGAGCCGCCTTTGGAGGTGGCTGCAGCATGACACAGCAGGCTTCAGACCTCCTGATGCCCAAGGACGTTCAGACATGGATGGTCAATCAGATGGGTAGGAAGGCTGAGCACGTGGGCTAGTAGACTGGTTAGCAGGGGCAAGGCGTATGGCTGCTGTATAGAGTACAGGACCGGGACACCATCTATGGGCAACGACATACTCAACAAGTCACCGAGCAATCAAGCGTGGCAGGGTACTTAGAAATATAATTTTGCAGCATGTAGCACTTGGTCTTCACATGCCCAGCCCGATTACAGCACAGCCAGCAGGAAAGGTTCACGCAGCAGGCGGGCCTCGGCAGTCACCAACACTCTGGCTTCGCTACAAGAAGACTAAGTATGAAGTCAAAGTTCCCTGATCCTTAAATAACTTACTGGGAGGGAGTGATCGGCTACGCGAGCGTTGCAGCTGTTGCAGGGCAGTGGCCAAGCCACCACCCTTTAAAGCAGCGCCCATGGGAGTTCCGCCAACCCCTTTCTCAGAAGCCGACCGACAGAGGACCCCATGCTGTGCCTGCTGACCCTGCTGCGGCTGCTGCTTGTGCTGACCTGGGGGAGACAGCCCTGGCCTAGCAACAGTAACTGGTGCTGGTGCCGCTGTGCCAGGCTCCCGCTGCGCCGGCTGGCCGTGGCGGGGTTGCTGCTGCTGCTGCTGCATACATAGCATTTTCCGCCGCTTCGCAGCACGCATAGCGGGGCCGCTTGGGTAGCACTGGTCCTCCTCATCACTGCAGCTGCAGGCATCGGGCGCCGCCCACAGAGCCCCACCGCCAGCATCAGCTGCCAGCGGCAGAGGCACTTCTGGCTCCGGCACAACTCTTTCACGACTGCTAGGCGTCTGTCCAGGGTGGCCAGGCGCCTGCGGGACCTGCTGCTGCTGCGCACCTGCCTCTGCCGCACCTGGACCATCTAGCATGTCAGTCTCACAAGTGCCTGCCGCTGGAGGCTGCGCGCTACCGGAAGCGCTGGGCCAGGCCGCCGCTGGGCCCAGCCCGCCCTGCAGGGCCTCAGGACTGCTGCCGACCTGGGTAAGCCCGGAGCGCGCCCGGCGGGCACCGCCCAATTTTTGCCAGCGCTCTAGGCTGCTGGTGCCTGGGTCCGACAGAGCCTTAGCTGCCGCCAGTGCTGCCGCCGCCGCTGCAGCTGCCTCTGCTGCTGGCTGCATTTCCGCCTCCAGGTGCTGCTGAAAGCGCAGGTTTGGGTTGCAGCGATCGACTGGTGCAGCCGCTCCTTGGGCCCATGGGCTGTTGCTCAACCTGGAACGAGGAACCTGGCACCTGCGTGAGAATGTCACCAGCTGTATTAAAAGGCCAAGCTGCGGCACCGGCAATCAGCGCCACCTACTACTTCAGCCAGGCAAGTTGTTTTGCAAGGGCGAGGGCCACCATGGCATCCGTCCTGGCGCTCACCTCTGCAAGCTTGTGTATGGTGCACTCGTCGCGCTCGTGACGATGCGGACGCCAGCCTATCAGCCGGACCTGAGTCTGGATGCTCGATCAGGGACGCTTTACGTATTTGCGCCCGGGCTTTCGTATCTTTCCCGCCTTCGACCCTTGCCCACCCGCTCGACACCGTCCAGCAATCAGCATAACCCATTGGCATACATCCATGGGTTTCCAAATGCGTCAATCTTGATGGTAACGCCCATCGGAGCCCCGTCAGCACTTGAGCGGACCTTCTGGTGGAAAGCGAAACCAACTCTTGCCTGGGGTACTGGCTGGGTTACTGATAAAAGAAACTGCAATACATGGTTCCTCCACATCGACCTCTGTCATTTAAGTCATTCGACCGTGCGACCAACGCTGCACTCGAACGCAGCGAACAATCTTGAGGTTACCAACTGTCCTTGCTGGGCATGCACGTGGGTATTGGCTGAACGGGCACAGCAGTTCGGCAGTTGAAGTGAAGGCAGGTGCTCCCGTACTCGCTATGCCCAGATGTCTCGAATAAGGGCAAAACAAAAGTGGCCTTAGCTTATCTCGGGGAGAGAATTACTGGCTCAAAACTCAAGCAAGACTCAGGCTCATTCTGCATCCAGCCCTGTCAGTCCAGTCCAGTCCAGCCCAGCTCTACTCCCTGTTTGCACTACCTGCCACCCATGCTAAAAACACAAGTGGGCATGCTCCCTCTCTTGGGAGCACGAGACGCTTTAGCAAAGGGTAACCGCCGACAACTTAAATGCTGGCCGTTTAGGACACCCTCCCAGTGGCACCAAGTCCCAAGCAAGCCTACAGTTTGTAAACATAGGGCGCCTGCCAGATATGCAACGTCGGTACGGGGGTCGGCCCTCACTCTAGGCTCACTCCAACTATGTGCTGCTCACTTCCGCAGCGTGCCACCACAGTAGCCACTCTGGGGATCCTTCAGCCCAGCCACTGCTCGGCCTTGTGGTCGCCGCGGGACCCCACCTGCAACAAATACTAAATACATATGTTGTACATATATATATCGGCAAGTCAAGGGAACCGTCATGAGCAGATATCGGGCCCACCAAACAAACTCACAGCCATACTGTCGGGATTGTGCTAAGAGTTAACAAAAGCTAGTGAAAGGCCCAGAAAAGAGTGAAGCAATCCAACAACCCTGGAGGGACATCTCAGGCCATACAGACGAGGCATGAATGAAGGCAAGGAGTAGCGCGGTTCCTACATGTGGCCCCAAGACCCTTTGCAACACTCCAGCATGCTTGCAGCCCAGGCTGTTCCGTAGAAACTTCCCTTGCCGAGTGTAGAGTATGAAGTAGCTGTTATTTAGTGGAATGTTTGAATGACTAGTTGCATAGTGACCACCAGTATGTTGGGGATTGCTCAAAAAATCGCATCTTCCTTGGGGCACAAAGCAACAATTTCAAGCCGTCAAGAAAGAGAGATGGGATGGAGAAGAGCAGTGTGGCTGGCCAAGAGCTCCAAGGTTGCAGCACTTTGACGGCCCGTACCTTTCCCCTGTGGGAGACGGTCTGCTTGGACCACTCCGCGCGGGCAGCCTCAAAGCTTGTCAGGTCCCGGGCCACTTCCTTGGCAGAGGGGCCCTGCAAACGAAAGACATACTGGACCGTTAGCCAGGCAGTGCCAACCTTCAACCAACACTAGCGCAGCCCATGCTTTCCGGGATTTGCTGCAGTGATGTCCGATGTGTGCAGCCCCTGGCCACAAAGGCGGACACACCAAGCCCTGCGGCAAGAAACAGCCACAGCCACCCTAGGTACCCTGCAACGACCCCTCCACCATGCCACCCCAGCAGAGCGCCATGCACAGTGTCGAAGCAACGGACGACATTTACCCCTATCTCCCCTTTGTTCGCCTTGCCTGCCACCATGTACAAGACGTTTTTGTCATGCGCAGTACAATAGCCTTCACACCCAGCAGCTATGACCGCCTTACTACTGGCACGCTGGCCAGACCCTGCCCATTATACATTACCAGCAAACTGCCGCCCCTGGAGAACACCAAATCTGGGAAGGAAGGCGCCTTGCCAGCCCTACACGCCAGCTTGCTAATTTTACTGGCTGATCATGCACAGCATGTACCGTACCACCAGCCAGCGCCCTTCAACGCGAGAAAAAGCTGGAGCTTCGCAAGCCTACACACCAGCTTGCGGATGCGGCGCTGGTCACGCACAAAGCGCATGGCGTCCTCCAAGCGCGGGCGCTGCCTGGGCGCAAAGCGGTCGGACAGCTTGTGGAAGTGCTCTATCAGCAGGTCTACGGAAGTGCGCGCCCAGGCATGCCTGTGCGGGATGAATGAAAACTGGAGTAAAAAGCTTGGGTTTGGCAGCTTGTAGAAGTGGTTCGTCAGCAGAAATAAAGATACACAGGAACATGGGCCCAGGGTTTTGACCAAGGAGCACCAGCTTGAAAAGGATGTACCCTGAGCCCTACCCAGCCTATACATGATTCCTCATGGCCCGGCCCACCTGTAGCAGGCCCTGCAGGTGTCTACGCAGTCCAGCAGCGCCACCCGCCGCTGGTTCTCGACCTCGCGCGAGCTCCATGTCACCGACTTGCGCCTAGCTGAAGGCGCCGGCGCCCTGGGAGGCGAAGGCGGTGGCGGTGGCGGGGGCGGCGCTGCTGGAGCTTCCGCAAGCAACTTGTCCAGACCAAAGGGGTCGTGCTCCACTGGCTCCTCGCCTGCTGGCTGCTCCGGTTGCTGCTGTGCCTGTGGCTGGTGCGCTGTGGCCACCGTACCTGCCGCTGCTGCCCCTGCTTCACTTGCAGGCCCCACCGTAGGCCCTGCCGCGGAGGCAGTAGGCATTGCTTCTCCTGCTGGGCCGAAGGAGGAAGGGCCAGCTACCTCTTCCGAGGAATCCTGGAGTATGGGGTCGGGATCGGTGGCCTTCTCCTGCAGGCGCAACCAGAAAAATCACAAGGGTCTAGTTTGCTTTCCCGCTGAGTCTGCGGGGGACCCGAGAAAACTGGGGTCACCACTGCTGGCCGGCACCTGCAGTCGCACCACCAGAAAGACTACACAACTTCAGCCGTGTCCGCCTGCATGGGCGTCATCAGAGAGCCGCTGGTATGGGGTCAGAGCCAGCTCCCTTCTGCAGCGAGGCCACAAACAGGGCTCACTCGACCTTACTGTCAGTGCCCTTTGTTGTTTGTGGGTAATAGGCACCAGGCTGTGGAGTAGCCGCCCCGGTAGAGTAAGCCAACACAGCATCACTGCGGCGGCACACTGTAGATAGTTTGGGGACTTTCTGCTTGCCAGATCTGGGAAGCAAGGGGTTACGTTATAGGGGACAACAGTGCCTTGAAACCCATTGCCACCAATGCAGCGTCGCGATGTTCATGGACTTCCCTTCCAGAGGATCATACGCACTTATAACACAGAGAGGAACACACAGCATCAGCAGCTCCACCTGCCTGCAGCCGAATAAGTATCTCGTCGTCCTCTTCCGAGGCCTCTGGCAAGGCTTCTGCCATGTCCTTCAGCCGGCCTACCACCTGGGTTCACAAAGAAAGCAACACCTCCCTCTTGCCCTATGCACCATATGGGTCTGCACCGGCTCCCCGGTCCGCACGTGGGGCAACTCCGAAGCTAGACATTTCAGCTGTACATAGGCTACACACCTTTGCAGAGCCCCGCGTCAGCACCCTGGGTTGAAAGACAGCAAGGTCAGTACCATCCTATTCCAGCACTGGGAGCTATGCACCTCCCACACCTGCCTCCGAGGGACCCTAGAGGCAGGGTTTACCATGCAGATGCCGCCCCATGATCCGGGTATTAGTCTGTTTTCGAGGTGTGTAGCTTGCGACAACCACCCGCATCATTCTGAAACCCCTGAAACCAACCCTTCCTACACCTTGCTACCTTGTTGAATTGGAATGAGTCGTCGGTAGTCAATTGGTTCCGAAGCACAGCCCAGGTGCCATACACGTCGAGCTGGCTGAGCTCTCTCAGTGTGAAGATCTGCACTGGAGGCAAATGGCAGTGGCTGCATGCTCAGCATGCTGCAAAACAGCACTGTAGTGGAAGCGCGTTTTGTAGACGCAGGGGCTGACAGGCCACCTGAAACTACATGGCAGGTAGGCTGGAGTCCGGCATCCAAGCAAGCTGAGAGGTGCACCACGGGTGCTTCGCTTCGCGACAGCTTTGCTGCTGCTACTGCTGCAGCTCCGAGGGGGGTGCACAGAAGGGCGAACGCGGGGCTTGGTAGGCCACTCAGCAGCCCAGCAAAGTCATCAAGGCACTATAGGGGAGGGCATTGGCGCTCCCACCTCACCTCAGCATGCTTGCTGGCGGCCATGAACAGCTTGCTGTACTCCCGGGCCAGTAGCGGGTCATGAGCCTGCTGGGGGTCGCGCATGGAGGCTTTGAGCGCCGAAAACGCCAGGGGGCCGTGCTCAGCGTGGCGCAGCGTGCCCTCCTGGCCAAACAGCTGCCGCAGCAGCTCCGCCGCCTTGACAAACTTCCTGGGCTGTGCTATGTGCACGGCTATCTTACGCAGCGCTGCGGCAACTGGGTCGGTGGAGCATTGCACTGGCGCCGGCGGCGGCGGCGGAGGCGCAGCGCTGCTGAGCGGCTGCTGCTGCCGCTCGTGGTGAGTTTCTTGCTGTGCCCCTTGCTCTGCCTCTGGCTGCTGCTCGGCGGCTGTTTGCCCCATAATGGTGGCCTGATTTGCTTCTTGATGGGCTGCCGCTGGCTTATCTGCAGTTGGCAAGAGTTGAGGTGCGGCAGAGTAGCACGCAGCAAAGCAGAGGTGTCATGGTCGAGCCAGGATGGCGCACCTTCCGGTTTTAGACGCTTGCTCCTCTCATCATCATCTGCAGAGGGGTCCTCCACCTGACGCTTGTTGCCCACAGGTGCAGGCAGGCTCCTGAAGAGCGACATAGGTGTGAGCCGTGTACACCAATCCCTTCACCAGCAGTCCATTCAGTTGTATCAAATTAGCC
>BBXU01002307.1:0-24629 GCA_001598975.1 Parachlorella kessleri
TATTCGCAACCATCACCACACACCACCACCACCACCATTCCACCCTCACCCCCGGCCATGACAACCTTGTTGTATCCACCCAGTATCCCCGTCCTGTGCACTGTCCTTGTGCCCCCAGTGCCTGTGCCCTTGCAACCCCACCTACCAATATATGACGGATACCTCGCCATCACACTGACTCACCCGGTTGTGCATATACTCCACGTCCCCGCCCTGCACGCTGCCCCCATGCTCCGGCGCCTGCGCCCTGCCAGCGCCCACGGCCGCCAGGGCGCCGGCGCTCCTGTCCCGGCGCTCCTCCTCCCCCTGCGCTTGCTGCGCCTGCTGCGGCTGTGCTGTCGGGGCCGCAGCCGTGCTGTGCTTTGTCGGGATGACAATGGTGGTCTGCTTCACCCCAAAATGGTCCAGCTTATGGTACCGCCCGTCTGCAAGGGGGCAGAAACAGTCAGAAAGCTGCAACCTAGGCTTGCCATGCACCTCAGCTGTCGACATGAGTGCAAATGAGGAAGACCACAAGAAAACTTCCCGCGGCATCCTAGTGGGGTAACGAGTACCTAGGGCGTGGGCCCAAGCATAAACCAACCCCCCTGGGGCTGGAAACAAGCAATGACCCGCCCAATGCAGCAAGCGCACTACCACTGCCTGGCCTGCAATCCCACAACCGAACCTCCGCCAGGCGACGACATCGCCAAAGTTCCCAGAGCAAAAAGAACCCAGAGCCGCTGACAAAGCACTCAGCATGGTCGACTAACCCCATACCCCCTCACCGATGCAGAAGGTGTAGATCTCCACCGCCACCCGGTGGTCTCCCAGGCCAGCAGCCCACCACTGCTTGCGGGTCACGTGGTCCAGCAGCCGGCTGCAAAGCCCGGGAGGAAAGCAAACCCCCAAAACATGTCAGCTCGAGGTCAAGGGCTCCTCCAGGCTGCATGGAGAAGCGGTGTGGGTACCTGCTGCTACTACAGGACGCTGCAGGAACAGAGAGTCTTAAGTAGAGTTGTGCGGCGAAATAGGCTCTCAGTCACAATAGCCGGGCCAAGAGGGGGCCGGAGACGGAGGGTTAAAGCGGCCTGCATGCCGCAGTAACGCTGGTGGCTGGTGGGGTTGCATCAAGCAATACAGCGGTACATTTCCGGATGCAGTGGCACACAGGCACCTGCACTGCTCGGGGGAGGGGGGCCGCGTGACGCCCCCGGAGCTGGTCTGCGCGGGGTCGTTGGAAACCGCAACCAGCAGCCTGCGGCCGTCTTCCAGCACTTCCAGGACGGTGCCCTGGCGCATGCGCCCCGCTGCAGGTAACGCGGCAGGCACAACAGGCAAAGCGTGTGTGAAGGCCGGCAGGCGTAGGTAGCAGGTGGTGCCTCGGTGCTGTTTACCTTGGCAGGCAGTGCACCACCACTGGTACACACCACAACGGCATACAACCATTGGTGAATGTCCGTCATCAAGTGCTCAATGTCGCAGCCTGACCTCGCGCACAACTCCCCAGAGGAGCAAGACTCCACAATTCAACTACTTAGGCTACCTGCAACTGCCTGCAGCATCAAAGCCGTCCCATGGCTACACTGTGACATACATGGCTGACCCTGCCCCCACCCCCACCCTGCTCACCTGCGCTGCGTTGTAGGACCGGGTCTCCCATGGCTATCTCATGGGGCTTACTAATCCCTGGGGCCCCCGGGTTGGCCGGCCGCTCCTTGTAGGCCCAGTGAGCCGCCTTGCCTGCAGTGCAGCGGGGCTTCGTCCGGATTACCACATGATGACACCAACGCATTCTGCACCTAAACGCCTCGAGGAGGTCAGATGGGAGTGGCCAATGACACCTGCATTAGTCACCTTACCTCTGAGGCACCCCACACCCAGACCACCCGGCGAAGGACGACTCACCATACTCTGTATCTTCGTGCGTGGACGATGTGCGGATGTTGACCTTTTCGGGGACTCCTCCGGCCTAGTCACTTTGCCTCACCGAAATACTAGCACATTGAGTAATGATTGACTCACCGTACTCCGCATCTTCGTGCATGGACGACGTGCGGATCTGGACTTCCATGGGGACTCCTCCTGGGCCCGTGACCGCCGTGTGCAGCGACTGGTAGCCAGAGGGCTGCAAGGAAAGCAGGCAAAGCATGCGAATCAAGGGAGCCCGCAAGTCCCAAAGGGAGCAGGTAGCTGGCTGCAGCATCGGCCCAGAGCACTGCCCCTCCTACGCGCCTCAGGTATTGCCCCGTGGCTCCGCCTGTCTAATGTCCAACTTGCCACCCTGACTAACCTTGGGCGTCACCATGTAGTCATCCTCCTCCCCGGGGATCCTGCGCCACAGCCGCTGCACCGCCGACAGCAGCTTGTAGCACGCGGCGATCGCTTCCCGCTGCAGGAGGCCCCCCGCGTCATGCACTACCACCCGCAAGGCCCGGGCATCGTAGACCTGCCACGGCAAAAAGGAAGTGTGTGGGTGTGGGTGGTGGGGAGGGGGGGGGGGGGGACGAGGAATGCTGAGGAGTTCGACAGCAATAGAGCAAAGGCGGGGTAACATGAACCCCTTAGCATGACATGCCGTGTGACTGTTGCAGGCTCCCCACAGTACCACCACCATGTGTCAAGGACTCAACAAAGTCAAGGTGCGCATTACCCATGTCAGTCATAGCCACAGCTTGTGCCGCAGGGTGCTTCATTAAACTCCAAGTCTGGCTGAGCGGATGCATGAGGTGCTGATCCACAGAAAGGCGGCGGTTGTTGTAAATGGGCCACACTTACCTCAGACACGGGGACACCCTTGCGTGCCATCTTCTTAAAGATAGAATACAAGCTCTTCACCCTGCCCTGCACATCCATAGGCACGCACACAAGCAAGCTTGTTCACATAAGTCCCGGGCACTTGCATTCTGTGGGTCCAGTCGGGGAAGATGCCGCAGTATGGTCATGGCATATCCCTGCAGCAGGGCATTAAAGCACCACCGCCAAATGCATGCGCCAGTACCGACAGCAACGAGGCCGCCACTTCTCATCGCAGCCCCCACACAACTGCCCGCCCACCTCACCGACACGGTCCCGCCTGCATCAATAAGACCCAGGCACAAGCACTCCCATGTGGTGCAACAATATCGCTAGCGCGTGCCGGTTGTTCCACTGGTTAGAGCCCCGCAACAGCACAGGCTTAGACTGCCCTCCAAAGCGGAAAAGTTTGACCTGTGGACCTAAATGCTTTGTTAATCCGCCAGAACGTGAAGCTGAAGTTGAGGAAGCTGGCATCGCAACTTCCCCAGCTGCAAGCCACGAGCCCACGCCTCCACAGGACGTTGGGCACAACAGGATCCTGCGGATGTCCTGGAATCTTGAAATGCCTCACCTGCACTGACACCTCCAGCTCAGGCGCAAGCGCCTCCACAGCAATGGGACACATGGGGAATCCTCAAGGTACCCCAGGAGGTTCCTCACCTGTACTGACACCTCCAGCCCCGGCGCCAGCGCCTCCATGTTCACCTCCCTCATGAGTAACATGGCGCACTGCTGGAGCACCTCCAGCCCCCGACGCGCACTGCGAATCGCGGTGCGCACAGCAAGGGCTGTTAATGCGGGGTGCCACAAACACGAAGGCCGTGTGCGCGCATGGCACTCTGTTGCAGCACCTCCAGGCCCCTCACCAAGTGGCCCGAGGGCAATGCTGGGCCGACAAATGCTAAGTCAGGTACAGACAGGCAGCCTGGCGCGCCGCGGGAGCACACCCTCGCTGGACTTCGCAAGAGAACGTCATAACCAGACCGCTGGCGAGTGCTAGGTAGTCATTAAGGTGTGCAAGTTCCATTCCGCAGCCTCACTTTGCGGCTCTCTTCCACTTGGACATGTTGAAGGTGGAGGCATGGAAGGGGAGCACGCTCTCCAGCAGCTCCTTCATCTGCGCCACCACCAAGAAACCCCAAAATGACACGCCTCTCATGTCATGTAACAAGCCCCTCCGCATATTCCACGACTCGCAAGGGGTCTCCAGCAGCTCTTTCATCTGTGCCACCACCAAGAAAACAGATAGCCAGCCCCTCACCCATGTGATCAGACCCCTACACTTACATCACTTCACAAAGCTGGCCTCCAGCCTAACTGCTGCCCCCCATCCAGTTTCTCCATGCGCCCGTCCTGCTTGTAAACAGGGAACGTCCCCCCCAGGCTTTCTCGTTTCCAGGTCAATGTACGACACCATTCGCCACCCTCCTGTCCACGACTCCCACCCAACACGTAGGGACAAGGCCGGACCCAACAAACAGTTCAGGGGCTTTCTGATGGTGAAGTCTGATAGAGCTTACCTGCTGCTGCTGTGGGGAGAGGAGGGATGTCCTGCCGTCATCGCTGCTTCTTCTCCGGCTGCCGCCCCTGCTGCCAGTCGTCTTGCCGCGCCCTTCACCAGTCCGCCCTGCACCACGCTCTGCTGCTGCCACGGTCCCGCTGCTGCTAGCCTTGCCCGCTGCCGCGGCTGCTACAGCGCCACTACTACCCACGCCCAACCCAGCACTGGCGCCTGGCGCGGGCCCAGCCACAGGCGCAGAGCTGATTATGAGGCTGTCAGGTGGAGGATGGAAGTGTGGCAGCGCATCCAGCGGGTCAGGCTCCGGCCAGGGGCGCAACAGCGACTTGCCCGCAGGCCGACCACTGCTGCTGCTGCTGCTACTGCTGGTGGTGGTGCTGAGGCTACGACCGCTGCTGCTAACCCCTGCCAGACCAGTACTTGCTACCACTGGCAGGGCGTCCCCCTGGATGTCGTGCTCGGCAGCACTGCCGGAGTCGCCGCTGCTTCTGCGCCGTCGCCAACCGCGCCTGATGCGCCCGCTGGGACTCAATACATGCTCCTGGTCCTGCTGCTGCTGCTGCTGCTGCTGCTGGTGGTGGTGGTGGCTCTCCAAACGATAGCCTCCCCCTCTACCACCACCCGCTGCTGCGACCGTTGCCGCTGCTGCCGTGACAGCCCCTGGAGTGACGCCCGGGTCTGCAGCTGCCCTGCCGCTTGCATGCGCGGGGGCCAAAGCCTCCAACCCCTGTGTAGGCCCCGCCCCTTCGCCTAGCACATCCAGCGCCAACTGTGTGCAACACAAAGGTCAGTGCAGCTGGTGGCTATCGTGGCCTTCCGTCACCTTAACGATACCAAAGGATGTGGTGATGCTGGAAGGAGCACCAGGGCAACGGCATGAGATGTGGCCTGAGCTGGCCAGCCGAATAGACAGGTGGCTAGCTATTCTATAACACAAGCAGAACTCAAGCATGGTGGTGTTACATGTGGCGGCTGGGCAACCCCACCCTCGCTCCTGCTCCTGCTCTGTGCCGAGCTACTGGGCACAAGCTGAAGGTAGCGTAGCATGCAGATCCCACCTGCACCTTTCCCCAGCTGTCCAAGCATGGCAGTGCCGGTGTGTTATATGCATGGCAGCAGTCCCGACCTCGCCTACCTCTACCTACCCTTCAAAACAATTCCCGTCCTCGCCTACCTCTGCTTTGGCGGTGGGGATCTGGCAAAACTCAAACACCGCGTCCCTCAGTGCCAGGAACTCCTGGGGCTGCAGCACCGCGAAGCACAGGTCCTCCAGCTCGCTCTGCGGCATCAGTAAGCTGTTAGTCACCTGTGAGTCGGGAGCCAACAGGGCAGGTGCCCCAGAAACGAAATCCTAAGCAGCACAAAGTCGCCCTCGGGGGCTGCAGACTTGCAGACCAAAAGCCCTCCAGCTTGCGCATGGATGACTCGCAGCCCTCCTCAGCATCAAAGCTGACTGGTGGGGCAGTGCACCCGACCCGGACTCGGAAACGACTACCCCAGTGCTGAGCCCCGGCCGCAGACAAAAGGGAGCAACCAAGGGGGGCACACACCACCGCAGTGGGCACACTGCCCACAATACAATCAAGAATGGTGCGGGGCTAAGGGGGGACTCCTTTTTGTCATGATAGGCTCGGAAACAAGTGGGGCTTGCCTTGAGGGAGAAGATGCCCAGGCGCCCCCGCAATGGTACAAACAAAACATGTCCACGATATGGCTCAATCTCTAAGTGGTACAAACAAAACATGTCCACGATATGGCTCAATCTCTAAGTGGTACAAGCAAAACATGTCCACGACATGGCTCAATCTCTAAGTGCAGGCGCTTGCCTTGAGGGAGAAGATGCCCAGGCGCTCCGCCAGCGTGCACCAGACTTTCCGGGTCTCCTGGGCGACCGCCTGCTGCTTGTCCGGCGGCAGCGCATACCTGTGAACAAGGGGGGGGCATATCTATGTAACTGCACATGATGTTAAAATAAGACCCAATGGGAGCCATGCCGCGCCTGGTGAGCGAGGAGCAGCTGATGCGGCAGCAGGGCAAGACTGGTAGCAGCACGACTCCCCCGCTGCGGCTTGATCAAATCTGGACTCCGCTATAGATCCCTGCCAGGTGCCACATCCCCGGCATGTGGGTGGATACCAGCACCCATATCTATACCCGTGCTTGCACATATCCAGGGACACTGATGGCACAGGTATGTATGCCCCCGGCCGCCCCCACTCCACTCACACGGTGCGCATGTTGTGCAGCCGGTCGGCCAGCTTGATGACGATGACTAACGGCTCAGTCACCATGGTCAGGATGAGTAGCTCCAGCTTGCGCTCGTCCTCCTTGCTGGGCTGGGCATTCTGCAGCCAACAAGGGGGTGGCCAGGGTTTCTTCCGAGCATTTGCAACACAAAGGGGGTATCCAGGAGTCGTCCTCCTTGCTGGGCTGGGCACTCTGCACCCAACAAGGGGGTGGTAAGGGTTTTCGAGCATAAGCAACACAAAGGGGGGGACTAAGAGGTCGTCCTCCTTGCTGGGCTGGGCGTTCTGCAACCAGGAAGTGGCGGTGATCCAGAGTCGACTCCCTTGCTGGCTGGGTTAAGCATTTTGCACACCAAAAGGCGGGAATGAGAACTCGTCCTCCTTGCTGGCCTACGCACTCTGCACCCAAGAGGTGGTGGTTTGACAACCCCACAAGCACATGCAATAAGCACAACGCAGGGCAGGTCCCGCCTTGCCTAGCAACACACCAAACCTGAACTGTGAGGCAGAAGAAGAGGGCAAGCCTATGACAGAGACCTGGCACACCGCCTCCCACACCACCTCTCCTTCCAGCGCCCTGGGCTCTCACCTCCAGTCGTAGCCGCCGCCTCACTAGCTGGTTGGTTTGGCTCAGCTGCGAGACCTTGCTCACCATGGACGCAATCTGCATGGCAAGCATCCAAGGATCCAGGGAATCACAGCATCGAAGGATCCAAGGTATCAAAGTATACAGGAATCAAGTGTCACCTTGCTCACCATGGACGCATTCTGCAAGGCCATTACCAGAAACGTACCAGCATGGTTTCGCGCACAGCCCCAACCATAACTACTGCAGCTGCCGCCACCGGCGGTGGCCGCTCCTGGAGTGGTCGCCAAAAATGCACCTAGGGACCCATAACCCGGGTTCAAGCAGCGGGCATGCAAGCGACAGTAGGGCCCTGGGAAACAATTTCAACAGGGTGTCAACCTGCAGCAAGAGCGAATGGGCGAACGGCAGACAGTGGGAATAGTATTGTTCCCTCAAGGCAGGCAAACTTTGAGGAAGGAATCGCCACGAGCCATTAGTGCCTTGTGGTTGCCTTGCCTGCCCCCTTTTGTTGGTCCACTAGTTTACTGATTCCTACCTGCTCCCCAGATTCCTACCTGCTCCCCAAATGCCCCCTCCACCTCAGCCAAAGAGACGCTTGTGTCATCTATGACATCATGCAGCAACGCGGCGATGATGGCAGCCTCGGCCCTGCACGCATGCAACCCCAAGCATGAACAGATGTGACTGTTATCTTGTTACAAGCTGCAATGCAAATTTTGTGCCCGCCATCTGTAGGTCCCCCCCACGGGCAAGTCACTGCCTCCAAGAGTGATACAACGCAGGGCACAGTAGAGCCTTCGTGCGCCCCTTAGCCACAAGGGTGGTTACACTTCCCTCCCGAAGGGAACCTCTAAGACCAAGGCAGTCTTCAGCGGAGAAAATGTTTCCCACCTGGCAGAAACCGCCATGGAACTCAGCTGCCATCACGATGGAAGCCGTCATAATCTTGGAAGTGCCACTAGGTAAGCATGGAGAAAGGTGGCCACGTGGGGCTCCCCATCGTATGCTAACGGCCGGGATGAGCTGCTGCTGTCCCCAAGCCCGAGCAAGCAACCTCTCACTCGAACCAACTGAGACCTCCCACCCACCTTATGTCATCCTCGGTGGGGCTCAGCAGCTCTTCCACGATGAGCGCAGTCTCAATGCAGTGGGTCACGTAAGGCTCCCCCGTCTTGCGCTGCTGGCCCTGGTGAGCGGTAGCCGCGTACTCCACCGCCCTCAGCACAGCAGGGCGGCCGAAGAAGGCGCTGCCAGTCACGTCTACACCATACACCTCCCTCGGCTCCTGCAGGAAAAGAGAAAAGGAAAAGACGGCTTCGTGGGGAGGCAAGGTGGGTTGAACATCACCCTACACCTCCCTCGGTGGCTCCTACAGGAAAAGTAAGATGGAAGAGAGAGCTTCGTGGAGAGAGGCAAGGTGGGTTGAACATCACCCTCCATCTCCCTCGGCTCCGGCAGGAAGGGCGAGCTTTGGGAGGTGTCAGGTGGGTTCAAGTTACTCCTGAGTGGTACAGTCACGAAGGAACGGAGAGGTGTAGGCGCACATGCACGCAGTGGGATGCTGTGGTATGCGGGCATGTAGGGTCCTGGCCAGGGGGCGCGCTTGCTTCCTCTGGCAGAAAGACCTCAAGAGCAGGTGAGGCCAGTTGCCCCTTGGTCGAGTGCCCTCGAGCCGAGACAGGCTGCGCCTTTAACCACCCTGCCCTGTGTGCTGCCACCTGACTTACAAGGCCTCATCCTCCTCACCTCCGCCTTGCACTTGTCCTTGAAGATCCACGGCTCCACTTGCTCGTATGTCTTGATCACAAAGTAAGCCAGCCCGCCCCCCAGAGGCACAAAGAGCGAAATGATGGCCAGCACCATCGGCAAGCCCGAAGAGCCTTGAGACTGTATGATAGACGCCGAGGGTCCCACCAACCCCAGCACTGCAAAGAAGAGTCTGAGGTCAGGTGCGTGCAGGAGAGGGTGGTGGCACACCCCTCTGCTCCTGTATTCTGCCTCGCAAACATCAGCGCTGACAAGCAGCCCTTTTAGCACAGAAGAAGTGCGCGCTTCAGCACAGGCTGGTGTGCCTGCATACACAGCGCTCTTCTGGGGTGTACCTGCCAGCACATGGAGTGCTCCTGACAGGCTGCTCTTTATAGAGGTGCCGTGGAGGGCGCTGGCTGCCGTTCTAGCGGTGATGGCGCTATAGGACATCGAGGCCTGGCACCCCTGACGCCTATGCAGGCGTGGGTGTGGGGTAAACCTCTGCTGCAGGAGCGCACGCCTGCCGGGCGACAACAGGCTGTCGACCAGCTTCATGAGGTTCTGCCAGGAGATACAGCCAGCAGACTGTGAGGAACGAAGCGTGCGTGACTCCTGGGCTTAGGAGGGTGGGAGGGTATCCCCCATGGCGAGGACTACTAGAAGTCAGAGATTGCTTCGACAGAATTATTCTTCATGTTGTTATTGTTGCAAGTCATACCCTGCAGCGTAATCCAGCAACTCCGATGCCTGTCGATGCCCGGGCATCGGCTCTGATGCCCGTGCATCTGCGGGCAACACCTGTCAATCCCAACCCCTAGCCAATATCAATGGAGGAGGGAAATATGCTTTATCTACACAATAAGGCATTCCTGGGTTTGCTTTCGAACTCTGTCCCCAGCGGTGTCGGTCGCCACTGGAGTTGGAAAACTGATCTGTTGCTGTCTCCGCCGGTGCCTAGCAAAGGAAGAGGTTGAACTGCCATCTGTACTCACGTGAAGTCACTACTGCACGGGCGGAGGGTTCCTTAGAGGGTTCCCCAGTTTCAACAAGTTGGCGCGGCTCAGCCCAGGTGAAAGGTGGCAATGGCAAGGTCGGGCTCGCGGTTGAGCACAGACAGGAGCCTTCCTCCACGGCCGTCACCGGCATCTGGCCACTGTGCGTTTATGTGGAGAGTATGAAAGCTGGCTCGGGTGAGTAAATCTCGTGGGACCCTTTTAAGTCTGCAGTTTCTACATGTATTTACGTGTATAGAGCATATGAACCCATCCCAAAGTACCCACCATAATGCATCAGCAGGGGTAGTCTGCCCTGCTTGTACATGTTCAGTTGCAAGGCATGCTAACGATCTCCGACAGAACTTGAAGAATGTATGTTGGTTAACTGTCACGCAAGCAGCTCCTTCTCCTATTTGTGGTAGCTGGAGTGAGGTGCTGATGATGGCCGCAAACCCCTGCATACCGGTCACACGGTGCATGGACAGATGCTGCCTGATTGGCGGGAGTGCTGCCGCACCTGGAACCAGCTAGTACCCTGTTCACAGTCAACTTGTGCAGTATTTGATGGGTTCAGTTCAGCCCTTGCCAGGACTATCTGATTGGGTGGAGCACGGCAGGTGACAAGCACAAACTGACTGCTGAGGCGTAGGTCCTGGACGAGAACCAACCCAAGACTAATCAGAGGTCAAGGACAGCTCGCAACTAGCAGCCAGCGAGTACTTCTAATACTGGTGCTGGTAGCCTACGACCTGCAACACCAATTCACCCCCCCAGTACTCTCCCGTGAAGCTTATGGGTGTCCCGTAGGCCTCTCCAGATTTTTTTGTCAATATATACTTGTCACTTGAAGAGTTGTACGCTACAGCACGGCGCTGGCACAGCACATGTTCTGTCATGTGATGTCACACGTATAGGACACCCAGATCGGCTACCTTAATATGCAAATCCATTGTGTACAGGCTAATAGACAAGAGGTTGGATGTGGGCGTGTGCAAGTTTCAAGTCCTCCTTTCTTCTTCACAGATCGCCGCCGATGGCAAGGGCGGCCAGTGCCAAAACAAAACCAGCCAGCGTTCGAGTGCTATCTGTAGTTCTTTAGCAAGTCTAGGCACACGCGACCAGCGAGGACATCCCATATCCGAACGAGGCCCTACGGCGCTCCTGGTGAGGCACGCGGTTGCGGTGAGGTTTCAATATCCGCAAGCCTGGAACGTGCAGTCAAGCTGGCCAGCAGAGGACTGGCTGTGCTGCCGCCGCAAGTGCCGCCTTTACTCAACTGGCCTGGCCACCGTCCACTGTCCACCGTCTATATGAAGCGTCCACCGCTGCTGCAGGCCGTGCGGCAGCCTTAACGAGGCAGCCCGAGGCAGTAGAACGCCAGTGCAGCCCTCATGGCTGAGGCGGCGGAAAGAGAGCCGTTTTTTGTGACGGCGGAAACAGAGCTGCCCGATCTTGTGCCCATGGACACCTTCTTAGAGTCGAAGCAGGGGCGAGTGCAGCTACTGGGTGACATGATGGCAAAGCCAGCCGAAACAGTGTCCAACGGGCTGGAACAGGGTGCGCAGCCTCTGGAACTTCAAGCACCATTGGAGCGTAGCCAGGGTAAAACCGCTCCAGGGTTTGAGGCAGCAGTTGAGGCGGAGCAGAGGGCAGACGCAGAGGGTGACCCAGCTGCAGTCGCAGAGCAGACGGCTGACCCCGAAGCCCTTGAGCCGGCAGCGGCTGACGAGGTGCGTCCCAATGGTGCTGTACGCGTTATAGGGCCCCCGCTGGGCTTCACCTGGGCAAGCAGGAAGCACCGCACTGGCGGCGGTGCAGTAGTTATGCTGGAGCTGAAGATTGAGGACAGCGGTGCCAAAGGCCCAGCTGCAGCCACGAACGGCATAGCGGGCGCGGCAGCAGCAGGCAGCCCACGGCAGCAGCCAGCCGCTGGCACAGCATCTGATGTGGCTTTCCAAGGTGCTGAGGGCGCTGCTGCAGTTGCACTGCATGGAGACGGGCAGCCAGCAGGGCAGGTGAAGCCAGTAGGTGTGGCAGTGTCACCGCCGGCCTGCAGTCACGACGTGGTCCAAGTGCAGGTGAGAGCAAGCACCTGGCTGCCAGATAAACAGAGCTCTGAGGTGAACCGTGGTGGCTTGCTCTCTAGATTTACTTTGTGTGTCCCCTGCATGGGTTGTTGCCTGTGCATTTTGAGCACGGAGGCTGATCGCCAGGTTGGTTGGAAAGCAGGGTCCCCCCACCCTACCAAACCCCCCCGCCGCCCCGCACACACACGCCCGGGGCACTTGGCATGCTTGCTGCCTGCGTTTAGCAAGTTCTGAAATTACCTGGTGTTGCTGGCTGCAGGGGGCATCGCCCCAGCCGCCTGCCCAGGCTGAAGCCGGCAACCACGAGGCTAAGCCTAACCCAGAGCATCCCTTGGAGGCTGTGGGTGCCCTGCCTTCACCAGCGGCGCTTGCCGCAGCCGCAGCCCAGCAGCTGGCCATGGCGCAGGTGCAGGCGGGTCAGCTGCAGGAGCCTGCTGTTGTGCGGCGGTCCAAGCGCGTGAGGCGCGCAATTTCGGTGCGTGCTTGTTTTCACTGGGGCCACAGTGTTCGTGTTGAGGGCATCCCTTCCTGCTTCCGATGGGTTATAGGGCTTCTGATTGCTGGCTCCATTCCGTGGTTCAAGCCCTGCTGACGCCTGGCTATACTCTTTGACTGCATAGCTTGTTGTCAGTTGCCCCGACCAACTCCTAAGCACGAGTGTACTTTTTTGCAATCATATATCATTTGTCAGCAGTGGCTCAGTATCCCACACCCCTTCAGCACTGCAGGTGGGCCACCCTCAAACAGCCGTATGCATGCCTCTGCAGGACCCAGACTTTGCAAAAGAAGGCGAGGTGGATGCCCTAAGCGATGGGGAGACATCTCGCAGCAGGTCCCCCTCACCGTCACCGCCTCTGGCAGGGCCACTCGCCCCACCCAACCCCACCGCAGCTGCGGCAGCCGCTGCCATGGCAGCCGCGGCGGCAGCTGCTGGCAAGGATCTGACCTCGCCGGGCGCGTTGGCGGCTGATATGCTGCTCGCGTTGTGTGACGTGGCGGCAGACGACTCAGCACAGCACCCCAACCACCCGGGTGCACGGGCTGCCGTTGCGCAGGCTGCTGCCGCCGGTGCGGGTGCAGCCGCCCCCGGCGCAGCCGGGCCGCAGCTGTACGTGAACTATGCGGCCGGCACCGCGCAGCGAGGTGCCAAGCGGCGCAAGAGCGGCGGCGGCACGCCTGTCGCTGCCAGCGGCGACCTTGGGGCCATGCTGCGTGCTCAGGGAGCCGCCAGCGGCGAGCTGCAGGCGGCAAGCAGTGGGCGCAAGCAGGCGCAGCGGGCGGCCAGCATCCCCGCTGGCGCGCGGCAAAAGACGTCGGCCTACATTGGGGTCCGCCGACGACCCTGGGGCAGCTATGCCGCCGAGATTCGCAACCAGATCAGCGGGGCCCGAGAGTGAGTCGCGTGGCCGTGTGGCAGTAGGGTGTGCGTTGGTAGTCTAGCCATTTGCCGGGCGCTGAGCTGGAGTACCTCGTATCTAGGGAGACCAATCTGGAAGGGTGTTGATTCGGCATGGCAATGGCAGCTGGGCACACTGTGTTACAAATGAGCACGGAGGTGAAGATATAGAAAAACATGGCGTGCACTCGCTAGGACTTCTGTTTTACTGCGCTTTACAAGGGATGTGTTGCTTGGCGGGGCTTATGGCCCGGTGGTGGCCCTGTTGTCTGTCCTCTTGGTACCCGTTTGGTCTCTGGACAGCGTGCACCGGGAGGCCACGCTACGTACAGGTGTTGTGCCTGCCCTCTTGGTATTTGTGTGGTCCCTGAAGAGCTTGAATCGGGGCCACGCTACATACAGGTGGTTGGGCACCTTTGAGACTGCGGAGGAGGCGGCGGTGGTGTACGACCTGCGCAAGCGGCAGATCAAGGGAGAGAACGCCAAGTGCAACTTCCCGCCGCTGGACCTGGGAGGCAAGCTAGGTGAGCGGGTGCAAGAGAGTGGTTGCAACTTCCCGCCGCTGGACCTGGGAGGCAAGCTAGGTGAGCGTGTGCAAGAGAGTGGTTGCAACTCCCCGCCGCTGGACCTGGGAGGCAAGCTAGGTGAGCGGGTGCAAGAGAGTGGTTGCAACTCCCCGCTGCTGGACCTGGGAGGCAAGCTAGGTGAGCGGGTGCAAGAGAGTGGTTGCAATTTCCCGCCGCTGGACCTGGGAGGCAAGCTAGGTAAGCGCGGAGGGTGGGGCAGTTCCTATTGCCAGCGTGGGCGCAGACAGCCGGGGGCAGACAGGGTTTTGGCCTTTGGGGTGGGGGGAGGCCAGCTGGGGTGACATGGAAAGTTATCTAGCTGAGCTGCGGGTGCCAAGCGAGTTTCTAGTGTGCGGGCCCGGTGATGGTTGCTGGAATAGTGCAAGGGGGCGAGATTGGGACCGGGTGCTCAGGTTGCGTGAAGTCTTCTCGTGTGTAACAGCAGCTCTCAGCCAGCGCGGGTGGACTGGTGTGGCTGGTAGGTCCGCTAGGGTTGCGAGTTGTGGGATTGCACCAGCAAGGTTTTGTTTCCAAGCATTTGTGTATGTCATTAGCTGGGCCGCGGGGTCGGCCAAACCTTGGGCACAGTAGCTGGAGCAACAGGGTCGCAGCCGCCAACCCCCGCTGGCCTGCCTGCTGCAGTCAAGCGCGAGATCTGCCCCAACGGCATGGCCTCAGCCGCCCGCCAGACCCTCTACATCCCCGCCGACTGGCAGAAGCAAGTGGTGGCCTTCCTCAACGCGGCCTCGCCAGGCGCCGGCGCCCACCTGCTGGCCTCGCCAGGTGGCGCCGAAGGCGCCGCCTCGGAGGGCACCACTCACTCGCCACCAGGCAGCCCTTCTGGGCGCGCTGGGCATGCTGAGGCTGGCGGCGACCGGGCCACGGCAGGGACCCCAGCAGCAGCTGCTCCCCAAGCCCGGTCTGGTGGGGGGGAGCAGGAGGGGGGCAGGGCGGAGGCGGCAGGCGGGAAGGAGGGCGGCAGCATACGGCGGGGTGAGGATGCACCGCAGGGGGCGGCTCCTGGAAGTGGGGTCGAGGCCATAGCGATCCCCCATGGTGTCACTGACGGCCATACACTGCTAGCTGCCGCACGGTCGCAACCGCCGCCGCACCTCGCCCTTGTGGAGCAATCTGGGGGAGACGCAGCCGGGCTTCAACAGCAGCAGCAGCAGCAGCAGAGGCGGGTGCTGGTGGATGGGCAGGCGGGGAAGCAGGGGGACCAGCCAATGGATGTGGAGGCGCCACCAGCAGCCCCAGGAGCAGCCACAATGAAGGACTCCATGGCTGACAACCCCCAGAGGCTGGTGGCCCTGCTGCCCAGTCAGCCTTCCGCCACAAGTGCTGAGGCTGCCGCGGTCCTACCTGTGGCCGCAAGCGCAGCAGCAGCTGCAGCCGCGTCAGCGGCAGCACCCTCCGCGGGCACTCTGCCACTTGAGCCGCTCAGTGCCCCCGGAGCTGCATCACCAGTGGCAGCAGCAGGGGGTGGGGCAGCACCGGCGCCTGTGGTGTTGCCTCAGTGGGCTGCCAATGGCACGGCTCAGCAGCTGGTGGCGGCCCCTGCAGCAGCCTCACATGTGGTAGGAGGAGGAGGGGCGCCCGCGGCCCACCCCGTTGCAGACCAGCTGAACGGCGTGGTGGGCAACAGACAGTGGGGCAATGACGTGCCGCTGATGGCGCTGCCGGACTTTGGCGGCAGGGTGGCGATGCAGGTGCAGGCGCAGCCGCTGGCAGCCCTGCAGCAGGGGGGCACCCTGGATGGGGGGCCCTTGACAGCTGGCGGCCCTGGCGCCGGCGCCTTCCTGGCCCCCGTGGGCTTTGCCGCACATCCCGGCCTGGGCATGAGCCTGGGCTTTGCGCCGGCGGCGCAGCACCAGTCAATGGGGCTGCAGCTGCGACAGCTGGGGCAGCTGGGGCTGCAACCCGTGGGTCCGCAGCTGGGCGGGGGCATGATGGCGACGCAGCTGCAGCAGGTTGGACTGATGGGGCAGCCCTCTGGGCTTAGGCCGCCCTCCCTCGCACCTCTGCAGCCTGCCGCCATGCAGGCACCGACGGCGGCAGCGCCGCAGCTGCCCCCGCCTGCGGCGGCAGCGGCGGCGGTGGCGGCGGCAGCGGCAGCAGCGGAGGTGCAGGAGCTGGGCCTGCAGCAGGTCCTGGCTGGAGGTACAAGCCACGCTTTGGGGGCGACAGAGCTTCCAAGGCGGCAGAGCAGCCGCCAGCCCAAGCAGTCGCAGCGATGGCGGGAAATGGACACTGAGTGATGCAACGGGTGTGATGTGGAGTTTGTATTGCCGGCGTGCGAGCGTGCAGCCTTGGTGGGGTCCCATGGGTTCACTCTCGGATTTGACAGACACCTTTATTCAACTTAGCGTTTGTTGTGCCTTACTGACTGGCGAGAGTCAGTAGCCGATATGACTCAATGCAGTCTTCTGAATGTTGAGTGTCGCGCTTGTGCGTTCGACTATAGCTCCATTGCCTGTAAGCTTCATCCTAGCATGTATGCTCTTACCTGCTTTGGAGATATGGTTTATTTCTTCCCTGGCTCACCCTGAACGGGGTGCATATGGGATGTGTGGCTGCCAACCTGGCTTTGTGTGCAGGGAAGCCACTGCGCTAACTTATCTATTTTGGGCAAGTGCTTGCCGATGCTTAGGTGTGTCCGTGCACCGAGGCTATTGAGGTCATCGGTCTCTATCCCTCCTGTTGTGGTTGTCTAGGCTACTGACACCGAAGATCTGGGCGACAGCCCATATTGCCCTTACCGCAGTTGCCTGCAGGGCTTTGCTGACTGCTTAGGACTGCTTACGAGCGCGCATTTGTTTAGGCCCTGTGCAGTGTTGGGGTCGCTATTGAGAGTGGGCCTAGGAGTTGAGTCGCATGCAGGCAGTTTGCCGGTGCTGTGTGCCAGTGATGTGTGACACCTTGATGCGTCTGCAGTGGTTGCTAGGTTTGCGCAGCCTTCTCGAACTGGACAATGTGGGTAATGGAGTAGACAGAGGCTGTGCACAGTACATACCACCACCGGTTCGAGACTGAAGCATGCGCTCACTTCCTTTGCAAGCCTGCACATGACTTAAAGCTTGGTCAACCCCTTGTGTGGCAATTCCTGAAGACTGTGGGCGTCTGCGCCTGTTGGCTACCCTACCTCACACTGACTGCCTCATTCCTATATGTAGTATGGGTTGGAGCGGATCCCATACAGGTCCAGCCCTAGGTATCAGTCATGCACAGCACATGCAAAGGCTTCAAATGTATGCAGGTCAACCTAGGTGCCCCTGGAAGCCAGCCCTGACCATGCCCTAGGTATGCCCTTTCCCTTTACCCCTTTCCCTCAGCCCCCACCCTCCTGGGAAGCGGGATTGAAGCTCACACATACTTCACGGAGCCCGGGGCTGTGCAATACCCACCCGCCTTGCCCGCACCCTGCATTAGAGACTGCAGTGTCGCTGTTGCATGTAAAACCCTACATTTTTTGCACCCAACGCCCCTGTACTCTAGCAGAAGGCTGCATATCTTACCGAGAGCGATACTCAAACCGTTGCAAGGCCCCTCCCTTAGGCGGCTACCTGCGTTCCTTGGCAGATGGTTCATTAGGTAGGGTTTGATGTCGTGTAGCAGCGCGGTTCCCTGGCTGCTGTACGGAGCATGGGGGCGCGCCACCAAGGCCCACGGATGTCTAAATAGCACCCTAACCCCGTTACCAGGTTTTTATTGCAGGTGATACGTCCGTTGAGGCTGTTTGACGTGCCCCCTCAAAGGCCGCCGGCAGCCGCTCGTCCAGGTGCGTCACAGGGGCACGTACATGGTTGTCATGAACAACCGTCCTTCTCTTTCCTGTCTTCTTCCTGAAGCTTTTGTGAGGATAGCGCGCTTCTTTGTACGCCTCGAAGGCTGTCTCAGGAGGGTGGCTGCTGGCTCCGTTGGCTGGATCCGGAGACCGGGTCAAAAGGTCCAAGGGGTGGGGAAGCTTTGCGCGTGCATTGTGGTCCTAGCCTGGAGTTTGTTGCCATCAACTAGAGATCCTGTTGCTCAATTGATCTCTACTAGAACTATAACTAGTTCTATTGCCTTGGGCCTGGTGTAGTGCCCATACGATGCAACGGTGCTGGCTGACCTAGCTCTTTGGTACACTGTCGTCAAACGGCTATGCAAGTCACAGCTCAGACACTGTTGGAGGCCTACATTTTAGACTACCTCCGTCAAGTGGGCTGTGAGGACCTTGCCTGCAAAGCTGGAGCCCGGTGGAAGAATGCAGCCAGCGTGCCAGGTATTTTGGCTCTGTCAAACTACATGAAGCGTTCCTGGCACGCAGATCTGGCCTGCTTGTTGTTTGCTAGTTCCATGGCAACCCGACCGATAGTGCCCCCTGACCCATGGTGTAGTGCCCCGCACACGGAACGGCATCCTGCTGGACTGGTGGGTGCGATTCTGGAAGCATGAGACCCGGAGGCAGCGCGAGCTGGCAGCCGAGGCCGAGCGCTGTGACCTTGGCCGACAGGCGCAGGTGGGTGCAAAACATCATCTCCCATACCTCCGTCAATTGGCTTGATCAGTTCACCATACATCTTTGCTTCGTGTCCACAGCGGCCTGAGGCAGGAAACCAGGCTGGATGCCAGTCCAGCAGTGCTCCAAAGCGTGGGCCGTACCATCAGCGGTGCTGGCGCACCCTGCCCCACCTGCCGTGCCCTGTCTGAGTTACCTCCTTTTGGCTGCCCTGCCTGCAGGCCTCCTCCCCTGGCCCACCTAGCAGCGAGTCCCAGCTAGAGGAGCGCGCCGCAGAGTGCCCTGCCACCTGCGCCCACGACGCAATCCCTCCGCGCCCAGCCGAGCAGCACTCGGTGTCGCACGGCGTGCACAGCCCAGGGCCCCGCCCTCCCTCCCTGCGGGTCGCCTCCGGCCACACCTCGCTGCACGACAGCGGCGGCGGCTGGAGTCCTCTGGCGGCGGCGGGCGGCAGCTGGGGCACCGGCCGTGGGAGCGCGACCCACGGCGGCGGCGACCCCGACTCAGCGGCGCCCTCGCACCAAGCAGCAGGTGCGTATGCTTCTAATCCTGTGTGTGTTGAACCTTTGGACAAGACCTGTGGACGACGTCCTTGGGTGGTAACATGCCTCGCTGGTACAGTCTGAATTGGGTGGAGTTCACCGGTGGGGTGTGTGTGTGTGTGTGTGTGTGTGAGGAGTCTCTGGCTAGGTTGAGTGTGCTTAGTGTAGACTGTGCTCCCCGGTCTGAGCACAGATGGGAGGGTCTCTTGGAACCCTGCAGAGTCCTCCGCCTCGTGGGGTGTGGAGTTGCTGGTTGTAGCGGGGCTAGTGTTGGCTCGTTATGCCCATGCCAGCAGGGGCAGTTTCTCCTTGGCAGGAACTGTGGTGCATGGCCTCCGTTGTGTCGAAGTCATGACCGGAAGTAGCGTCTTTCCTGGGGCTGACTGGGGCATATAGGCGTTTTAGAGATGAATCAGGCCCCTTTTTTCTCCTCTGCTCTGTCACCCCTGCACTCCTCTTATGTTTGCTTCCTTCCGTGCTGCAGGCCCCGTCGCACCTACCCAACATTTCGGCGACGGCCAACCGCTGCCGGCTCTGCTGCTGAGCGCACGTGCTGCCCCAGGACGAGGCCTAGTTGCTGCCGAGGCCGCCTGTTCAGCAGGAGCTGAGGTGGAGGGGGACAGCCTACAGCTGCGCCCACCACAGCAGGCGGCGGATGGGCCGGGAGAGCAGGGGGCTGCTCATGCACAGCAGGGCCAGCAGCCACAGCAGCCGTTAGCCCATACGCTTTCCGCGCTGTGGGAGGATGAGGTGCTGGATAGCCAGCCCAGGCAGCCAGGGGTCTGCCCAAGCGGCAAGCCAGGTCCACTAGACGCAGCCCAGGTGCAACAGCGGTGCCCTGGCGGTGCAGACGAGGGCAGCAACAGCTGCTGGCCCTCAGACTTTGATGAGCTCGGCCAGCAGTTGAACATAGGGCGGGGCTTCCAGGCCTGCACGGAAGCCCGAGGCAAGCCAGGGCATGCAGGTGGCAGCAGCCACGCCGCAGCAGAGCTGAGACGGCCCCAGCAGCAGCACACGCCGCCACGAGTGCATGATCTGCCCTCCCCAGGCCATCGGGCTCCGCTGGCCGCCCCTGATGGTGGTGCTGAGTGGGACTGCGAGAGTGGCGGTGGGGCCGCTGCAGCGCAGCAGGCCCTGCTGCTTCGGCAGCGGTCAGTGCGGCCGCGGCCTCAGCCAGGGTCTTATGCCAAGCTAGCTCAGGAGCGCATGCGTACAAACGCGCCAAGGGGCAGGGGCCCAGGCATGGCCCGCGGCCGCGGCCGCCCGCATTTCGAAGGCACGGCCGCTGCGCAACAGCAGCGGCGGCGGCAGCATCTGCTGGCGCAGAGGCGGCAGGCGCACGCCGCCGCACAGCACGCGCAGCAGGCCGTGCTCGCTGCAGGGGGGGGCGGACCGCTTTGTCAGCCGCCGCAGCAGCAGCAGCTGACAAGATTGGAGCAGCCGGCTGCGAAGGGCAGTATGGAGGGCAACATGGTAGTTGCTCAAGAGGTCTTACCGGACTTGCCGGACATACCTGAGGTGAGCTACAGTGCTAAAAAACACCAACGAAAGACAGTATGAGATCGGGGCAGAGTACATCTGGTGGGTTGTTGGGTCTGTGGGCGAGTACCGCCCTAGGTTACTGTTTTCGGTAGCAGGTATTGCGTGGGGTGTTGAGGCCAGGTGTTAAGTGCCTGTGGTGGCACCAACTGGCGTGGATGGGCCACATTTGAGCCTTTGGCAGCACTGGGGCTTGTGTGAACAATCGGGGGCTTGTGGAGGGGCAGTCAGTCCATTCCTTGTGTGTGCCCTTTGTCGCCCCCGCTCACCACTTCTATGCCCAGCTACTTTGCTATGTTGGCTGTCCCTGGGCCGCCCTCCCGCCATGAATGGGCCGCAGTCGGCACCTAACACCCTGCTTCACATCAGCTTTGTGCATGAGTTGGAGCCTACCACCAGCTGTCCATGCGTCCTCTGGCTCTCACATGGGTGTGCAGCGTCACTCCCACCTCTCGCATCTACTCCGCTGGAATGCATTCCGCGCCTGCAACACGGCAGCCACTTCTGCCCCCATGCCTGACCCCGTCCCAACAGAGGCTCCCTTCTAGCCAATCGAAAACTGGTAGCACCTTCCCGCCCATTGCAGGATCTGCTGACCCTGGGAGACCCCGCCTGCTTTGACCAGCTCTTTGCCTCATCAGGCCAGGATGACCTGGTGGGTGGTGTGAGCAGCCTGGTCGGCTGGGAGGTGGCAGGGTCCGGCGCCGGCGCGTGTGGGGCGGCCACTAGTGGCATGGCAGGCACAGCGCCCGCAGCAGCGGAAGCGGCAGTGGCAGCCCAGGGGCCACCACTCACCGAGGAAGATCTGCGGGGGGTGTTTGACGACCCCCTGGACATGCTGCTGCCTCTGCCTGACGGCGGCCCGGGCTCTCTGCATTGGTGAGGGCTGAGGGCTTCTAGCCTCGGAGGTCCGGTAGGAAGGTCCAAGAGGCAGCTAGCCAGCCATCATGCTACCAGCAGGTGGGCAGGGGTCGTCGCTGCCAGCTGTCGCTGCCAGCTGTTGCTGCCAGCAGATTTGGCCAGCTGGGGCAGGAAACATGCCGGTGGGCGCCTGGGTGCGGCGCCCGGTTCAGAGGCCCACCAGGGGTGGGAGGGGCTCAGTGCCAAGAGTGAAGGCAAGAGTGGCGCTGCTTTGGGCAGCCTTCCCAGACCGGCCCGGCTGCCAGCTGTAACTAACTGTACCTATGCACACTTCGATTGCTAGCTTTGGGGTCCAGGACCGGTTGTAGCGGGGCGCTCTGGTGCTCCGGGTTACCCACGCCAGATGGTGGAATCATGGCAGCCGCTGCCTTGTGCTACCAGCTGTGTGTACTCTCAGTACTGCGCTTCTTGTTTCGCGTCAGGTGCCCGTGCACCTTGCCTGTTTTCAGCAGTGGTGCTGCAGGTCTCTCTGGTGCATGCGTAACACCCCATGCCGTCGCGTTTTGCTCTCTGCCTGGCCCTTGTGACGATTAGGTGGCAAGGGCGGCTTCCGTTTCTCTCGCTCGCTGGGTTGCTTTGTTTCCCTAGTCACACAGACCAGTAGCGAAGGGAGGGGCAGCCAAGCTACTCTGATTGAGGTCCTAGTCTTCTTGGTTGGCCAGCCTAGCTTGCGGTGCCTGTCCTTTTGGTTCGGATGGTGCACGGGGCTGGGCAGCGCTAGGCCCAGGTCTCTTCGGGCGTCTCCCCCTTCCAGCCAACCTCCTTCACGTGGGGACCCCTCGAGTTGTTTTCTCTCTCAGGACTGCAACCAGATGCTGCCGCCATGCGCGCCTGTTTCTTCTACCTTCATCAGTGGTTTGGTGGGTGCAATAGACAGGCACGCCCTCCAGCCGACTTCATTCTCATTCATTCTTTTCTAATGCCCCAGATCCCTGCCACTTGGCAGCTTGCTGTGGGTATATAGCAGCTGTATCATCCGTACCCTCTTTGGCATCGCTGCGCTCGGCTCTTCCACTGACTGTGTTGGTCACGACAACGTGAAGTGCCACATAGGGCAGGTGTCCCTCTTGGAGGCTAGCCCCTAGGCTGCCTCCCTGTTCTTGCAGCTTCGCGTGCTAGTGAATAAATGTGCTGGTTGATTGTATGCATGCTCTGTGCTCCGCTTTCCTTAGCTGGGTTTTGATGCATTGTCTGTATTGGGTACTGCTCATTCCGTTTGTGTGCATGGTCAGTTTCCAGCCCTGTAATATTCATAGTTACTGGCTTGCAAGTGCTGACCTTGAGGGTGGAAACACAGAGATGCGAGGATTGAATAGCATGATACATGCTTTATGCCTTACCAAGGCTGTGCACCCCAGCATACAGCCATGCCCTGAGCCCTTTCATGCTACGGATACCACTGGTTGGACATGTTCATGTCGCTGGCAGCGACATGAACTCTCCCACCATCACACTGATTAACGTTGTTAGTACCAATGGATGAGTCCAAGGTACCAAATATAGCAGCACGCGGCCTTGTCCATGTCGTACAAGAAAATTGCCCATTATAGCATGATGCCAGGTGTCGCACTGGCAAGCATGCAGGCCAGCTTCAGCCAGGTTCTGCAACCGCCAACAGATCTGACTCCGATGATTTATTCCGACCTGGAGCTCCCCCAAGTCCATCTTGCCTTTTTGGCTGATAGCAGTATCAGTCCTCTCGCCTTCCAGGCTGCCAAGAAACTGCGCCGGCGGTACCACGCTGAGTGACTCCAAGACTCTAGCCAAGGTAAGCGGGGCCTTCCTTGTAGCTAGGTTGCAGCTCGCCCTAGCCTACGTGTCCCGATCAGTGTCCCGAATCAGTGTACGGCATGCTACTATGCACAGGGGAGTTGGAAGTACCTCGCCGGCTAGGGGGCCTTACCACGAGGTCACCGGCATCCATGGATCAGGCGCCACTCTGTGCTTCATCGCGTTTCTGCCGCGTTTCGTTCTTGGTGTTCATAACTGCCATTCTGACAAACATAAAAGCACAGCTTCACTCGTATATTGGGAGTTCAGGTGAGCTTTGTATGCATGCGCCCTTGCCAGTGATCGGACCCTGCTCGCAACCTGGCCCGTTAATCCAACTCCTATCTCATACAAGGCCACGTTGATTAACACAGAGACGTGTAATCACACCAAGGTGCCCAACTCCTACAGCACCTTGCCCATGGCGTTGTGGTTGCAGTCCGGGTATAGAGCAGCTGAGTTGCAATCCCTTGACTGACAGGGTAAGAGCACCATGGGAAACCCACTGGACCAGCCATCAGCAGACAAGGGAGTCTCGTTAGCGGTAGCAGCTGAAGAGGAGGAGCTGGAGTTGGGAGACGAGGATGGCGTGATGTTCATCTCTGAGTGCATCCACTGCGGCCGCAACGTAAGGGCTAGCCAGTGTTTTCTGATCGGGGCCAGTCTCTGATCCCTCATCATGCATTTCACAGTTGCTACAGGAGCTGCACTCAGGAAGCTCTACTCTATAGTGCTTAGGCACACCAGCCTAAAGAATGCGTGCCACGTGGTTTGAACTCTGGAGCGGTGGTCTGTCAGCCTTGGAAGATTCGTCTTTGCAGGGTGAGACGAGCTTGGAAACGAAGGCACTGCCCGGCTTCACCGACAGTTGTATGGTGATGGCCTTCCGCTGCCCCTTCTGCGGATTTAAGTAAGCCTTTGAGGGTGGTGGCAGGCTTGAGGATGGTGGCAGGCGTAGCGAACAAAGGGAAACATTAAGGGCAATGAATCTACGCTGACAAGGGCGGGATGGACTGATGCTCTCGGTCTTAGTCAGTTGTCGGCTGGATGCCTGGCACTGCATTGCGTCCCTTCCCCCCCTTCTAGTGGCTCGTTTGTGCCGTTGAGTACACAGCATTGGGTGGCCTTGGGGCGTCCACACCAACCCCCCTTGCTAGTTACGTCGGTAATGTGCCCTGCAGGAACGAGGAGGTGCAGTTAGCGGGGCAGTACAGGCCCGAGGGGGTGCGGTACAGGCTGAAGGTGCCGAGCGGCGGAGGTGCCACACTGGCGCGGCCGGTGAGCTGGGTGGGGGAGGAAGGAGTCGAAAGGGTCGACTTCTGTTGTCAGTCGGTCAAGCAAGGAGCCAAGCAACAATTGGAGGGTAGACAGCTGCGTGTGTGTGGGAGGGAGGGGGGGGGGGGGGTGGGGGGGGTTAGGAAGGGGGCAGGC
>BBXU01002308.1:0-15080 GCA_001598975.1 Parachlorella kessleri
TGAAGGGGGCAGCGGTGATGGTCACAATGATGGGGGATGGGCACAAAACAGAGGGTGCCACATGTGGGGTTTGTCTGGTGCATCAGGGCTCTGGCTAGCTGTGAGGGAGGGGAGACTTGCCCGGCATTGAAGGGAAGGGCTGTTGTGGTGTGTTGATGAGTGTTGTGTGTTGTGGTGTTGTTGTGTGTTGATGAGCTGACATCAGCAACCTGGAGAGCTGCGCAGGGAACGCCTGTTGATTGCGAGCGAAGGTGGTATCGTGCTTGCCTGCGAAGTTGACAATATTGATGTACTGCTGGGACCTGGCGGCAGGCGGTCCAAGCATGTGGTGGAGGGCTCCTGATGGAGGGCTCTTGGCTGTATTGCCATACCCTTCTCACCGGGACGGCAGGTGGCTACCTGCACCGTCATTCTGACCTAGGCACTGACTGCCACGCCACCGGGGCTGACAGGGGGCTGACAGGAGGCTGACAGGGAAAGGCGCTGCTTTTTCGTACAGCTGCTCAAGTCGGAAGTGGCCACCGTCGAGATCCCGGAGATGGAGTTTGAGATCCCGGGCAGCCTGGTGGACTGTCGGCATCTCACGGTGAGCCAGTAGTCTCGTGTAGTCTAGTCTGACAGCGTACCGCCACCTGACCATGCTGCGGTGAGTTCCCCAGCGGGGCCAACAAAGAGCCAGGATGTCATGGGGAGCTGTCCCCAGCAAGAAGGTGACAGGGCTCAGGAAGAGCGCCCCGTCACCGACGGGCGGGGGGTGCGAAGTTCGTCCCCTGTTAGTCACCCCCTGGGTACCAGCGCCACGTCTGCTGCTTTCAGGGAACTTCTCTTCACCGTCCTGGGTCACGCTCACCCCATCAGGTTGTCATTCCGATTCATGACCCGGCGACTGTGGGGGTTGCAGTAAGACGACCTCACCCCGACCTAGCCTAGTATGGAAGCGTACCGACACCTAACCATGGTGCCGCAGAAAGGCGACCTCACTACGGTGGAGAGCCTGCTGCGCAACACAGTGGCCAACCTGCGGCTCAACCAAGCCGAGCGGGCTCCTGACGTGGCTGAGAAGATTGAAGACTGCATACAGGTAGGTCGCGCGGGCCTCCTACGATGCTGGCCCTTTCGGCTTGTTGCCAGGGAAGTCATGGGTACGCAATGCTGCTGGGAAGACTGTTGGCTGCATGTGGGTGCGCCTGGCTTCTGTGTTGCTGTCGATACAACCTTGTTGCTGGGTTAGTGCACCTGGCGCCAAGGCCCTGGGTACCATCCAGCAAGCAAACTCGAGTTTGGCTATCAATGCTGTTTCCTGGACGGGACCTAGAGGGATGTACTTTGTTGTCTTTTATAGCCGGGTGGCATCTCGGCGCCCGGCAACAGGCAAACTGTTCTGCAGGAACCGCTGTGCTGTGCTAGCGCAGCGCAGGGCAGAATGTCATTGAGCTGTGCTTGATGTTTGCTTTTTGGCTCACCCTGACTAAACCATACTCAGTGGTGCAGGAGCTGCTGCGCTGTGCTAATGGGGAGCAGGCCTTCACGTTGACCATGGACGACCCTTCCGGCAACAGCTACATTGCGCTGTTGGGCTTTGATGACTCGGAGGTGAGTCATCCGGCTTGTTTGGCCCAATTAGCAGGCGTCATGCTGTCCTTGCTCGTGTGGGTAAGGGAGCCCGCGTAGCCTGACACTGGGTGAAGCTCTTTCAACTCTTGGCTAGATGTGTGCAAGGGGTGAGAATGGTTTGGCCAGCAAAAAGCGAGCTATTGTGGCCGCCTTCCCTAAGTCAACCCAAGGTACATCCGTTCCCTCCACCTGTCGCCCTCCAACCGTCTACGGCCTTTGTGCTTGTTGCTCGTTTCCCTGCCCTCTGATTTGCTACTGACGCAGCTGGCGCCCGCCAAACTGGCTGCAGTGGAGTGCTTTGTCGAGGGTGAAACTTATTCCTGATTACGATTCTCCCTTGACTCCCCTCGACCTGCCTGCCTGCCTGCCCGACTGCAGCTTGAAGTTGACTTCTACCAGCGGACACCACAGCAGCGGGCAGGCTTAGGCCTTGACGACCAGCAGCCACCCGGCCATTAGCCTTGCTTCCCTCGCGCCGTAGTCTTCTCCAGGTGATGCGGCTGCTGCTGCATTCGACCAAAGGGATGTTACAAGGCTGCAAGGTAGTGTGGTCTTAGGCCTAATTGTGTGTTAGTGTCCATGTTGCCTGGGAAGTCAACACTTTGTAGCTCATTCCAGGTCCCCGGGGGGGGGGGGGGGGGGGGGTCGCTGCGGCTGTATGAAAGGCCTTAAGTAGGCAACGAAGTGGACAACAAAACTCTTATCCTTCTTTGAACTTGTGGGCGCCTTTGTCCTTGGGCCGGCCCTTTCGATGTACCTGGGTAATGCTTTAGGGGGTTTTGGGGAGTTTCCCTTTCTGCCTTATGGCACCCTTACCTCAACATGGATTGCTATACTTAGTAATCTGGACCAATATGTAACTCAAGAGGCTAGGTTAGGAAATTAATCGCAAGACTGAGGCACATTCTGCGTCCAGCCCTGTCAGTCCAGGCTCATCTAACACTCCCTAGTCGCACTAGCTGCCACTCGCACCATCAAAACCCTACATAAAAAGGCTATCCTGTGAGCTCCAGTCATTTATTGGACTCCGACAAGAGTAGCCCAACAAAGTTTTGCTGCTGCGATCAGAGCAGCAGCCCGCAGGGGCCCTAGCTGGGTCGGGGAGCAGAGACATTGTAATACACTTCCAGCATGAAACGTAGCTGGCGGCTTTCACAAATTTTCTTGGCGCCTGGGAGGAAGGCGCCAGGCATGCCGTGCTTCATGCTGTGCTGGCAGCTGGTCATCTTCAAGGCTTGAAGCAATAGAATAGACTCCACATAGATTTAACTGTATATTGGCTGATATGCCGTGTTGTCAACGCATCCCCAACCCCACGCCATGGCAGGTCCCTGTCAGGCAGACGTTCCTCAGGACACACAGGGCGACTAGCTCCGTCCAGGAGCATGGATTCCTGTTTGGTAGTGGGATCACCAGTAGTGTGGGCAGCAGTCGCTGCGCCTCGTCCTTGCAGGGCTCACAGGGTGTGAGCAGTCCTCATGGCAGTCCTGAACGAAAGCGGCCTGAGGACGTGGACGCTAACTACCGAAGGTCTGCTTAACGCGCCGCGTAATCTTGCTACCTCCTCGTGCAAACTGCTCCCTGGGCGCAGCCCTCAGTGTGCTTGCTTTCTGGGGATGTATTGCGGGGTTGCCTGGCCCCTTAGAGTGGCTTGAGCCCTCCCAGGGCGATTATGGGCAACTTGCGCAGCTTGGCCTTGCAGGGTAGACTTCTCAGAAGTGCATGCCTATGAGGCCCGCATGGCGTTCCTGAGGAATATCAGCAGAGGCGAGGCAGCAGTGGACCTCGCAGATGCGGCTCTCCAGATCGCTGCAGAGGATGACGCCCTAGGTCTGTCAGGGAGTAGCCTGGCCTGTCCAAAGACTGCGATTAGACAGCAATGCTCTACAGTGATTGTAAGGCTCCACTGCCTTTGACTTGGTGCATCATTGCCAGTGCTAGCTTGGGCCTGCCAGGGAGGAGCTAGAGGAGGGCGGCCCTACGTAGGTGGCATATATACAACAACTGGTGACATCCATACTGACTGCTGGTAAAGTGCCTGTTGGCGATGCGCAGTGTCCCACTCAAGTGTGAAGCTGCCTGTGGAGGCTTTCCATTCCAGGCTTGAGAGACTTGCAGGTGAGTGCAGCAACATCCCCGCCCCCCTTCCCAAGCAGGTTGGGGGTATATTGATGGCTGATGGCGCACTGATCATCAGCCTGCTGCATACCTCCCAGCGCGCTCGCTGCCTACATTCCAGCTTTCAGCTCTCAGGCTGGCTCCCAACATACCCAATTAGGGTGGCAGAGAGTTTCAGGGGAGCTGTCCTGACGGATTGGGGGCAGTTGTGCTGGGGCTTGCCTAAACTCCCAGGCCCATGTTGCCTCACAGCATGGTGGGTTCCCTGTTGCTGTCTTCATCTCCTATCCAGAGAGCTAGTGCCCACTAAGCGAGGGGTAGGGAGTGGTGAGACAGCAGCGTGGCGGGGCCCCGGCTGCCTCGGTGTTGCAGACGAGGTGGCAGGGCAGTATACACAAGAAGCTGGGCGGCAGCAAGCCCGGACCTTCTTGGCTGCCCCGTGTCGCACTTGGAGAGCAATAACCAGCCCTGCCCCTCTGGCTGCCTGGTTGTGCAGAGGAAGTGGCAGAGCTCCGGCTGAGGCCGCTGCTGGCCAGGGGGGCCGGGGACGTGGAGCTGCTGGAAGCAGTACAGCAGTACGTCCTGCGGGACAAGGGCTTCCGCCCTACCGCCTTTGGCAGGTGGGCAGGACACTCGTGGCACCAGTCTCTCGTTGGGGGCATGGCAGAGCACGGAATTGCAAGTTAAGTGGGGATTATGGAGCGGGCAGGACGACGCCCTACATCGGTCTGTTGAGTTTTAATGGGGGTTGTCACATGTGGGGAGGGTGTGCCCGAGTATCTACCCAAAAGTGTGCAAAGCGGCGCTTAGCCTGATAATGGCATTGTATGATTTAACATAAGAGTTTGGTCAACACAGAAATACTTGGGAGGAGAGGTACGACAACATTAAGTGGGAGTACTTTGATGCAAGAAGCCACCTTGATGCAAGAAGCCCCCACCCTTTGCGATCCTGTCAGTTCCCAACCTGGTCTTGGTTCGCCGCAGAGGGTAAGGGTATGCAGCCTGCCAACCTGCTGACAACCCCACTCTGGCAGACTGCTGGCTGTCAACGCCAGCTGCATGTGCGCCTTGGTGGGTGGCGAGTGTCAGCCTGTCGACAAGCAAGTGTCCCGGATGTCTCTCCCAAACCCCCCCCCCCCCCTTGCAGGAGCAATGTGCCAGGGCATAGCCTTGTAGAGAGCCCCGGCGTGTGGGAGGATGCCCGCAATGCCTATCTTAACGAGGTGCTCATTCGGCGGCAGGGGATCCCAGCAATATTACTCATCCTGGTGGCGGACCTGCTGAAGCGCCTGCTGCAGAAGGTGGGCCTGACTCGTGCGTGACGCATCAACACCCCTGAGGATGTGGCGTGTCTGTGCCCGGCCCCTGCTCGGGCGGCTGCAAGTCAAAGTGGGGGCGGGACTATATTCACGACCGTCGGACTGCAGTAGCTACTCTCACTGGCTGTTCCCTGCTGTAGAACCTTGCTAATGTTGTCACCTGACTGTGGTTGCATAGCTTGGGAGGGGCGCATGTTGGCCCGCATGAGCCACACCGTGAGGTGTGTTGGCAACAGGCAACAAATTCATCAAGGGCAGGTGTCCGGTCAGCAACACAGCAATTGCAGATGCATCTGCACCTAGTCGCCTAGTCAGCAAGGTTCCAGCCCTGCACCCACTGGGCTCCCCTGTCAAGGCTTGCTCCAGCCTTGAGCCCCTCGGCTGGCCTGCAAAAGGTCTTAACTGCCGCCTGTGGCATGCTGCTGCCTCCACGGCCCAGGTGGTGGTGTCGACGTGGGGCTGTTCAGCAGGCGTGCTGTGCTGCTGCTGGGGTGCCATGCAGGGCGTCATCGACTTTGTGGCGCGGCAGGACGTGTCGGACCTAGGCGCTATGCCGCAGGGGGAGCTGCTCTGGGGCCTGGGAAGGACCGCAGTGCTGGCCAGCGATGGGACAGGTACGACGGGTTTGTCAAGAGTGGTTGCCGCAAGACTGGGGTTACAGAGGCTGTGCACCCAGCGCATCGCGGGACGCACCAGCGGCAATGCAGATTGTGAAGATGCAAAGAGTTGCTCCTTTCCAGATTCGCACCCTGGATGTGTTCCATCAGGACCACAAGGTTAAAGCTGCCACCTAACCGCTAAGACTAAGGTCACGAGGGAAGGGGGGTGAGGGGTGTTGAGAGGGCTTGAGATGAAAGACTAGCAGTGGGACACCTGGCGTGCACTGGCCACAGGGAGTCCAGTGCAATTCTGATGAAGGGTTTCAAAGAATCTGAATGAAGTGGAGACCTAGTGTGCTTCAGTGCTAACGAGGAGGACGACGGTTATCCCAGTGGGGAGAGATGGAGACAGGTGTATGAAGCGGACACTGTTTGTGCTGCTGTGCAGTGCTGAACACGTGCTCCAGTGACACGCTGGTGGAAGTACTGCGCTTCCTGAAGAGAGCCTACTGGCCCTTCCCCTGGGACTCACGTTCAGGTGGGCAGCATTTAGGGCTCCTTATATACGTTGCACTTGACGAACAGGGGCTAAAACACCAGTTGTAGAGAGCTGTTTGGCGGGTGCCACCTGTGCCAGGCAGCAGACGCACGAGTAGGGAGCCAGCGGCCGATCACAAGCCAGAAAACAACCGTGGACCCCCTTTTTACACGATGCTGCATGACTGTGACAGTGAGTGTTCACATGTGTGGCGTGCACCTCATTGTTTGCACAAGAGAGTGTCAGGCTGTCGGAACGGTGCCTGCCACAGGCAAGTGAAGGGATGGAAAACACGTCAGAGGAGAATCCCAAAGTAACAGACCTACTGGGGGCCCTCCCTAGGCCAAGGCGGTCCAGGTGGTTCCAGTGAATAGCCTGCTTAATGAGCTGGCCAACCATTGTTTTTCATATGACATGATGTGTATATGTGCTGTAGTAGATATCAGTCTACTCTACTGGTTGTCCAGCGTGGGGGCTCTTCTGATTCCTGCCCACTCACAGGGAGCTGTCCTAGGGGGCGGGGCGTTATAGCATAGCATTGATATACATCCACTTATGTGGGGGTTATAGAGACCGCTGTGTAGGAGCAGCAGGGACTCTGTTACGATCACCCTAAACCTGCATGCCGCTCCTTCATCGCTGTGGTACTCCGGGAGGTGTTGTTGTTGCTGAGGCTGCAGTGCAGGGGCAGCGTGCACCCTGGTGGGACCCCGCTAGTGGCAACCCTCCACTCTCTGTCCGCCCGTCCTCCGCAGGGGGTTTTGTGGGTGCGGCGGAGGCGGCGGTGGAGGGGCAGCAGAGCAGCGCGGAGCTGGAGGCCATTGCCAGGACGGCTCAGCACCGGCTGGAGAGGGGGATCTGGACGTCCCCGGGTGCCGGCGACCTCAGGTATGCATGGCTGTGACTGATAGAATTGCAAAGGGTTGGTATCGGATTCTGGAAGGGCTCAACATCGGCTGGAGAGGGGGATCTGGACGTCCCCGGGTGCCGGCGACCTCAGGTAAAAAAGTACAAAAAATCAGTCGCAGACTCTGGAACGGCGCAGCATCGGCTGGAGGGGGGGATCTGGACATCCCCACGGCCGGCGACCTGAGGTAGTCAGCGCTGATTAACCAAGAGGCAAAGAGTCGCATTGGATCTGTCAGGACAGCATAGCACCCGCTGCATGGTCAGGTGGCAGGACGGTGGTGAAGGTGTCAGACTAGAGTAGAGTAGCACCAAGTCAAGAGGGGGATGTGGAAGTCCCCGGGTGCTGGTGACCTCTTGTAGTCATTGGTGAGTACGCTAAGTGCAGTAAAGTCGGTGTTGGATCTGTTAGGACAGCACAGCAGGCCAGTGATCCCGGCGTGCACCAGTATAGTGCAAGAGCTACACTCAATGGCACAAGGAGTTATCGGCTGTTGGCTTCGCCTTGCCAGGCGGGCGGTGGCGGCCACTGAGCGGCTGGTCCTGCTGTGTGGCGAGCGGTACCCCAAGGAACGGCGGGACCTGGCGGTACTGTACCTTCACTGCGGCAGGCGAGAGCAGGCTCGGGTGGAGCTGGAGCATTTTGCCAAGAGAGCAACCAAGGTGTGGACTAGCCTCCTTGGCTGGGCAGAGCTAGGGCTAGGCAGAGATTACAAATGGAATGGTGCTGGATAGCTTCCCCCTTTTGTGCATGCTCCCTTTACGCGGCTCTGGTAACCGCCACACTGCTGTCTAACCGCTATTGATAAGCCCTTTATGTTTTCGTGTGCATTCTTTCTGTGGTGCATTGTTATGTCCTGCCCGTGTTAAGCAGGGGGTCAGGGATAAGTCCGGGACTGGTTACGGGGATACCCTGCTGTGACGGGGGTGGAAAGCGGAGGCACGAGTATCCCTGCTGCCAGTTTAGTTTCCCCTGGCTTGCTACCCTGCTGTGACAGGGGTGAAAAACGGAGGCACAAGTATCCCTGCTGCCAGTCTTCCAGGTTTCCCCTGGTTGCCGGCCTGCAGGAACAGGAGAACGCCCCTCTGTGGCAGTCACTGCATGACCAGACGCTGGTGGACAAACTCCTTCAGGCAGTGAGAGCAGCCACACCCTTGGAGAGGCAAGAAGGGTCCCTGGGCAGCCCTGGAAGCAGCGGGAGCAGCAGTAGCGCGCCATGCAGCAGTACAGTACAGCTGCTGACGCTCGAGTCAGCGCTGAGGCAGCCGCCGCCACGGGCTGATGAGGGGCGTCGGCTGCCGCTGACGTGGTAGCCCTTGCAGTTGCTTGAATGCTTGGGATGGCTCTTCTGCTTGCTAGGCAGGCGTCGTGTCACAAACTGTGTTGTGATGGAAGCTCACTCAGTGAGGAAGGCCTACATGTAAGTATTGGCTGCGGCGCCCACCAGCAGTGTAGGAGAAGCATAAACTTATCATGCACCCCTGGCTGTCCCTCGCAGCTCCTTCTCAGGAAGGGTTAAAGTAAGCCAACTTGGTCCCCTGTATGCTTGCATAAGGTGCCTGGCTTTTGGAGTTATTCGCACGCGCCACGGTGCCAGCTTGCGCAAACCAGAGCTGCGCCCTCCACCGAACGGGCGCTCCCGCTACCTCTTAATGGGTTGTTTACCAAGGCTTGCTCAAGGCAAGCTCTCCTTGGCGATCAATGCTACGGGAACAAGGCCATGATCAAGCTAATGAATGGACTCTGTCGGCAGCGATCGTTTGCCACGCTTCGCATCTCGCCTCTGGCAAAGGCCCCACGTCTTCGCCAGGTTGTATACACACGCAGTCAACCACGAGGCTGGCGCCGACCTTCGACCACTGAAGAGGGGCTTGGCGCTGCAGCCAGGGTTCGACAACAACCTGTATCGCAGGCCAGGCGGCTGGCAGTGGTTGCTGGTGCTGGTTATGATAACCCTGCTAGCCAAGGACGAGCTACACAAGATGGCCAGACCAAGTGGTTGCAGGGCTTCAGCCAAACCCTGGTAACCGTGCTCAGGTGAGGACCGTCTGTCACAGTGAGCTCTGGACAGCACACCGCAGGCCTACCTGTTTAACTTTACGCGTCTTAGCCAAGCTGCGAGACTTGCCGTTGAGGTCATTACGACCTTATAGGACAGAAGGAAGGCACACGTGCCAAGAAACCCTGTCCCACCACGCTGCTATTGTTGCAGGCGGGTCTTGGTGGCTGCCGCTGCCGCTGCAGCGCTGGCCGCAGCGCTCATAGCACCGGCGCCCTACATCATCAGTCACCCAGCAGGCCTCGCGACTACTCTGGGGCTTGTCAATGCTGTGGCCCCTGCCGCCGTGAGGGTGGAGTCGGTGTCAGCAGGCTGGGGCAGGCCTCTGGTGGTCGAGGGTTTGGAGGTATCAGAATGCGTCGGCGGCAGGGTGCTGGCAACGGCAGAGCGTGTGCGCACGGTACAGCCACTGTGGCAGGTGGCCACAGCACAGCTGGGCATGAGCCGCAGCTCCATGCCGGCTGCCACAGCAGGCAGGTCAGGCACAGCAGCACCAGCTGACATCATCATCAGTCAGCCCCAGGTGGACTGCAGCCTTAACCTAGAGGGTCAGCTGAGGGTGGTCAGCCTCCTGCAGCAGGCAGGGCTCGTTAAGTCCCCCCCACCGCTACAGCTTCCTGGGGGAGCTGGTCAGGCAGCTGGACCGCTGCAACAGGGCAGTTCTGGTTCAGTGGCTATGCCTGAAGGGCGAGCGGCGCGGCACAGCAGCGGCGGTGGTGTGGCGGGAGCAACAGAGGAAGAGACCTCGGCGGAGGAACGAGAGGGGGGTGATACAGACGAGGAAACCTGGTCCGTAGGGGCACAGCAGGGCAGCTCAGACCCGAGCACCCTGCCTTCCCCCACCTCCAGCAGCAGCAGCAGCAGCAGCAGTGACGGCGGGAGCAGCAGCAGCAGCAGGGGCAGCAGCCGGCTGGGGCAGCTGCGCGGGTTGCTGAAGCGGGGCCAGCTGCAGAGCTCAGAGGCGCTGGCAACCCCTCCTCCCATATCACCCAGCTTCCTCGAGGCCCAGAGCCCTGTGGCGTTCACTGGGGAGCTGCGCAGCCAAGCGCTGCACGTCTACCTGGCAGACGGCACTCTAATCGTGCCGCAGGAGATCAGGTAGGCGTCCACATGGATATAGGGAAGTAAAATGTTATTGATATAGGGAAGTAAAATGCTACACCAGAAATGACACATGATGTGGCCGCAGGAGGTCAGGTAGGCTTTCCTTATGATGTGAAGAGGTTCCTAAGCTACCACAAGCAAGGCACAGGGGGCAACCTCGCCCGCTAGCTCTGCACCGCCAGGCCATGAGTGTGGGGCCAGCAGAGCCGATGACACTCTTACTCGGCTAGACTGGGTCTCCAGGCCGTCATTGCAGCTCTTGCCAAGTCATGTGGTCCACAAGCCTCGCTACCTGCTGCGCTTCTGGCCCAATTTCCACCCGCTAGCTTGAGACATCAGGAGCCCTGCTGCTGCAAGCCTGCCACCAACCTGCGCTTGCTTGTAGCCCGTACTCCTCCTTGGTCCAGGAAGCTCCCAGGGTGACTCACTACCTTTCACACGTGTGTTCTGCAGGGAGCTGCTGGGCCGCCACATTCACGTGGAGGTGCTCCAGGGGGCTGCCGCCATCCAGGAGGCCGCAGCAGATTCAGCGGCCGCGGCGGCCGAAGTCGAGGCTGCGGCGCAGCCTTCCGATGGCGGCCAAGCTGCTGTGTTGGGCGCTCTAGACACTGGAGATTTGGGTGCTGTAAGCTTTGCAGATGCCAGCTGGGCGGCCCGCTTGCCTGAGCAGCTCCCCAAGGGCACAGGTAGGACATGAGCATCGGGACCCTGGTACAAGAAAGGGGCCATTGGCATCTATAGAGTAGTCCACGTGTGTATTATTGATGCCCATGGTGCATGCGGGCCCCTGGTACCCACCTGACAGCTGATTGCAACTGCAACTACAGCACACATATGTATTATACATTCATATCCGGTACACTACTTTTTTCTTATCCATGGTGCAGGCAAACCCTTGGCACCCGTTGCCTTCAGAGTTGACTCGGAGCTAATGCAACTAAATGTCGAAGGCTGGCAGACCAGCCGAGGCTACACACTAGTGAGAGGCCCAGCCACTGCAAGCATGGAGTTCACTCCGGCACTCTCAAAGTGAGCTGGTCCCCTGCCTGTCGTCCTTGCCACAAGTTACGTAAAAAAGTTAACCCCCATGGCGTGGGGGTAAGCAGAGATAGCAGAGCACTGTTTGTGCTATGTCCATTGGCGGGTCAGAGTGGAGGCACGGGAGACGCAGCAGAGGGTAGGGCCTCAGCGCTGTGTGCCGACACTTAGGGTCAAGCAACAGGGACAGTTGTAGCGTTGGCTGCTTCATTACGTGCAGAGCCGCCACAACTCCCGCTGGCCTGTGCTTCAGGGCTGCTAGCCCTCACTCCCCTGATCATTGCTGAGCGAATCAGACAAAGCTCCTGCGGACGTGACCGTGCGACATTTCATGCACTCAACATCCTTCAAGAACAGCCGCATTGTAGGAGTTGTCCTGCTTCTTCTCTGTTACCCTTCCCTACTTCCAGCAGGTTCCTCCTGACCCCCCAACCCCCCCTGTGTCATGCATTGCCAGCCGCCTGCACGACCAGCACGCTGTGCCTGCCTCCCGCCGCTGGACTTGACACCCCCACTTGCCCTGTGACTGTTTCCACCCCCTACAGGTACCTGCTGGGACGGCTCAACCCCCTGCTATCCAACATCGTCAGCCTGCGCGGTCAGCGTGCTGTGGCTGCCTCGCTGCTCCCCCACGGCGCCCTGTGGCCCTCCTCAGGGGTGGACCTTCGCCTGGAGCCGCTCAGTGTGGTTGTGGAGCAGGGGGAGGTGCTGACAGACGCGCTAGCAGCCGCGAGGCTGGGGGACAGGTATTACCTAAATTACCTAACCTATATGTTACTTAAACTAAGGTGTATGGAGCAGGGGGAGGTGCTGACAGACCCGCTGGCAGCAGCGAGGCTGGGAGACAGGCAAGTAGGAAGGATGTGACCGAAGCTGCTGACCTGCAGCTTGTGAGTCGAAGCTGCTGAGCAGTGGTGTCTTTGAATGGGGGTTAGGTTGGCACTTTGGGGTATCATGGGGAAGCGCTGAGGGGTGTGCGAGGCTGCGGCAAGAGTCCGGTTTGTGTGATGTGTGCCGGCTTGTGCAGGGAGGATGGTGCAAAGATTTGCTCACTGACCATTGGTGGTTGCCCATAGTTTCCCTCACATTAAGGGATTGTTCCATGGGGTCCGTCTTGAGGTGCGATGCGTGTTTATGTGCCACACTTGCCTGCTACAGCCGCCTGGCTCGAGTTGGCACCTTGGAGGCCCAGATTTCCCCCCTGGAAGCACAGATAGATGCCAGCAGCGGCAGCGTGGAGACCCGCAGGCTGGACCTCTGGCTAGGTGGGTGGCCCATGTGGATAGTCGGGGTGAGAGTTCATAGGCAAGTCAGCATCCCCAAGTGGCCAGTCTAGGTAGACCGTCTTCCCTGTTTAGTGTATATCTCCCTCGCAGGGCTCGCTTGCACTGGCTTCTTTGTTGAAGGCTGCCCAGTAGCAGTCCTTTTACACTGGGCCTCGGACTGGATTGCAATGTATTAGGGTGGGATGGGCTCGGCCCCAAACTAGCCTTGTACCCGCTGGGGTGGTCAAAGTGTGATGCCTGGCGCCTTGATCCGACCCCTACCGCCGCAGCAACCTCGGTGTGCAGCAGGGGTGGGCCGGGGTTGTGTTGTCATCATGTAGAGAGCGTAGTTTTGTGCAGGCTGACCTGCCACTGATGTTTCAGCTGCCAGGCTTGGCTACAAGGCATTACTTATAGACGGAGGGGCCAGAGCATTGCATGTCATGCCCGATTACATAGCAGAATGTGGGTGGGATGCTGCGTCTCCCGTCTGCAGCTACCAAGGGCAGCAGCAAGTTTCATTTGGCCACGTGGGGCCGGGCCAACCTCCGAGAGAGTGGCACCGTGGATGTGACCCTGTGCATCGCTGGGGACACCTTGGAGCAGCTGCTCGGGCTGGAAGGCTTGCCCGATGGCTTTGGAGTCCCCATGCACGTGCGGGGCACGGCTAGAGGCGTGCGGCTGAGCGGTGTTGGCAGGTGCGTAGGGACCGCCCCTACTGCTGGGGCAGTGTCTAGGGCGCGGCAGGTAGCGGCTCCTGTTGGGTCGCGTTTGCTGCCTGGTAGGCTCCGGTAGGTCCTGATGCTCCTGCCACGGCCGGTAGACTTATGCCACACCTAACGGTGGTAACAGTATCGTTGTCTTCATCAAGGGTGCCACAGCCTTCACTGTTGTGGCTCAACCGCGGCCTCCCTGCAAACAATGGGGCCGGCTGCTTCAGTAACACCAGGCCATGACTGCCAGGCAACTCGCTGTAGCGCTGCGCGCCCTGTCTTGAGTTCTGCCGTGCATCCTAGCACTGCAGGGCCTCCCGGCAAGTGGGGTTGCTGCTCCTGGAGCAGAAGGCTTCCACCAAGGCAGCCAAGGGGCTGGAGCTGCCCTCGCTGCTGCAACGGGAGCTGCGGCAGGGGCTCAAGCGCTACGGGCCGGACCTGTCATTCCGCATGCCGCCGCCGCTGCAGTAGTACTAGTAGTCGCGACGACCCTGACATAGCAGACGTAGCTGGGAGGGGTGGAAGGAAGGGAAGCCCACAGGTGTTCAGCTTGAACTTGGGGATTCGGGACATTAATGGCTAGTAGTTGTAGGTCATCAACGACGGGAGATTACAGCTGCAGCGGAATGCCTGGTGGCGGTACGCTGTAAGACTAGGAAACGGGAAGCAGAGCAACCCATCAGCAGGGAAGCCAAGGGAATGAATGGCAGGCCTTAGATATGAGAAAACTCACCAAATGCCTGGTACTCTGAAGTTTGTTTCTAGTAATGGAAGTGCATACATAATCATAATCACAAGACTGCAAACAAAAAATGGCAAGACAAGAATATGCGTGCTAGCCACTAAACCCAAGACCTAAAGCCTGTAAGAAGCAAACAGTCATCTTGTGTTTCACATTTCGAGGTAGCCATCCTGGGCGCGATATAGCTAACCGAGGTAGTCACCCAGATCTAATCCTGAGTCAGCACATCTGTTCCTGGGGCGTAAGCCAATGCCACCTGGACATCTCAATCAAACCGTGAAAGTCCCGGGCACCGGCGGCTGGTAGCTGCTGCACCTCTCAGGCTGCTTTTCGTCATACCCCGGGCAGGCATACTTCACCACCTGCAGATTCCACAGCAGCACCTTGGCAACACAACAGGTCCGAGACCCAAGCATGCTCGGGGGTAGTTGGGTGCTGCTGGTACTGCACACGGTGTCTCAACCACCCAGGGGGCTGGCACAGCATCCTCCCCGTGCCCGGTGCCCTGCCGCCCTGGCACCGCCCCACTGCGCTTGCCACCACAGCCTGCCTCGACGTAGCTTTGCCACAACAAACACAGCTCCATGCGAGTGTTCGGCAACCCTCGCACTTGTTGGGCGCGGCATGCCTTGTGTGGCCTTGCAACCGCCTCAAAGTGGACAGTGAGACCGCCAGCACATAAAGAGGGGCCCCAAGTACAATCGTGCAAAAGCATGCTAAGCACTACGTGTGGGGCGATCCCACCTTCATGCAGCCCTCGTCCTCGTGCGCAAGCCTGTGGCAGTGCATGACCTGCAGCACATAATCCCGTAAGGGTAACCTCCACTGACAGCTGTGCTGCAGACGCTCTCCCTGGCAAGGCATGCTAGCCTTCAGACACAAAAGCGGAGCAGGGTGGCCACGGGCACCTGCCTGTCAAGAGACCTACCATTGCGGCAGCATAAACAAGAGAGCATCTGACGAGTGGCCACAACAAAGTGCAGATGCCCATCCTTGCCATCAGCGGCACCCACCCACAACGTCCGGGGAGAGAGGGCGGAGGGGGGGGTCGGGGGTACCACC
>BBXU01002309.1:0-18039 GCA_001598975.1 Parachlorella kessleri
GAGAGGAGGAGGAGGAGGTATGGCACCCACCTGGGCCGCCTCTATCTCCATTGTCAGCACTACCGGCTGCGCCAGGCTCTCAGCCCCCCCAAAGCTGGTCCCGAACAGCGCGCCAAACTGGCTGGGGGCCGCGCCGGCCGCCAGCACGTAGCGCTTGCCGGCGGGGGCGGTGCAGCGGACCAGCAGCTCGGCCCTGTTGCCGTTGGACAGGAAGATGTGGTCCACCTCGCGGGGGATCTCCATGAGGTAGACCCCTGCAGTGCACATTAGACCAGGTAAACCCCTGCCGTCCAGATCCGTCCCTAGAGGAAGGTGTGGTCCACCTGGCGGGGGATCTCCATGAGGTAGACCCCTGCAGGTAGCAAGTTTTCAGTGGAAACCCCTGCCTTACACAAGTTGCCGCCTGAGGAAGATGCGGTATACCTGGCCGGGGACTTTTTGCTCGATGTCCACACCAGAAGGTATACACCCCTCCACTCTAAAAGAAATGAGGGGGAATCGTGACTTGCTAGGGTGCCTGTAGGCAACTGAAACTCAACGAAGTCCATTGTGCCCAGACACTTGGGGGACATCGTTGCACTTAATGCGCGCGCATGGAACATAGATGGGCGTCTGGCCAAAACAACCCCTGGCAGGCACCCTTCAACCATGGCTCTCAATGCTGACCGCCCCCCAGCCACATCAAGCCAACAAACTGGTTGCCCATAAGTTTACGCATATGGATATGGATGAAGGTACGGATTTGCATATACATGCATATGGATATACATGCATATGGAGACGGGTATGCATAGATATATATGGGTGTCCGGCACGATTTTGAGGACTGTGACTGCCCGGAGCCCTCACCGTCCTTGGCGATGAGCAGCAGCTCGCACTCCTTGGCGGGCTTGGAGGTCTCTGCATCCAGGATCTGCAGATCCAGGAATCTGCGGAACCCAGTGTTCACCAGCCGCCACCGCTGGTACTGCCCACTCTGCATGGGAGGGGGGAAGGGGTGTAGCAGACCTCTCAGTCCTCAATAGACACAGAATATCCTCTCTCAGTCTCAAGTAGACACCGCGTCAGAACCGAGGCATACAGGGCATGTGTCGTGTGCACGCCTTGCCAGGTATGGGGCTACGAGTTTGCTGTGACGGCCGGGTGTTCCTACATGGCTGCCTACCTCCAAGGGTACTATTGGTTGGTACCCGCCATTGACTAGGATAATGTCTGAGGAGTTGGCACTCCCCAGCACCGGCAGCGACTGCACCCAGGCAAGGGGGAGAGCGTTCTCGTCAACCACAAAGTGCCTATGGCGCAGGTTGTCAAGACTCACACAGGGGTGTAGAAGTTGATGCGACCAGGCCAGAATGTAAGTACCCATCACAACCACGTCCACCGTCTCAGGAGCTCCTTACAAACAACAGAAAAGCACACACGCTGGCAGACTAATAAAGGCAGTGCAATTTGTCGCGCCTCCCCCCCACCCCACCCCACCCCCACCCCAAACACTGCTTTGGCCTGCCCACATCACTAGGGAGGGTAACCACCTCTAGTCCCCGCCCCAATCCAAAGCCACTGCTAACACGACTGCCCCATACGTGGGAGCCACGTCAACCAAGCTCAAGCACAGCAACAGGACGCAATTTTAATGTAAACAAAACCGACAGCGGCACTACTCGGCACTTTTACGCACCGAAACATTCTGCCCGGGGCTGTCGCAACAGAGGTTGTTTTCGGGGTCGGCAAGCTCAGAGATGGTCTGGGGGCTGGCATCCTCCAGCTTACTAAAGTAGTCTCCTTGGAGCTGCAGCACGTAACAGTGGTGTATCTTGAGCATATAGAAAAAGGGTGTCAGACAGATACTGGTGCCATGCGTGTGGGGACACAGCATGCTTCGCCGGTCACGCAAGACTTCACCAGTGATGTGTTGCTGTACCCGGAAGCCTGAAAGCACGGCAGCCCGGCTGCTATGGCAGACAGCACAGCTGCAAGCAAGTGAATGCTCTGCACCATCCCACTGGCCCGCTTTCAGCCAACCAGCTTCGGATTTTATTCAGGTCATGCCCCGGTGTTAGCCCCAGGTGCAGCGCTGGAACCCCAAAACATTGTTCCCTTCAGCCACTTGCCTGCCCCTGTGGTAGGGTCCTGCTGATACACCCAACCCCCTATTCTAGCGTTTGTCATATGCCGCCACCTGGCCTTGTTGCCATGGCTGCCCACACCGGGGGCCGGCTAACCACACAGGGCTGGGTCCTACCAGCCCACCTGCTGGTAGAGGAGATTCGCCTGGGAGAAGGTGAGCAGCTCCAAGTGCAGCAGCAGGTCGGGGGCTTCACCTAGCAGGCTGCGCACCGTGGCACACCCGTTCTTGTCCGGCAGCCATGCAGGGTCGTCTGCATGGGCAAGAGCAGTGGATCTGATACAATGAGGGCTGTAGCCTCAGTGTCATCAGGCACCTAATCTTGCAAACGTGCATGGGGGCAGCTTCTTGGTAGATACACAGTTAAGTATAAAGTAGTGTGAGGGCCGGCAATAAGAGGCTACTTAACGGGGCCACGCGCTCTCCTCAGAAATAGAACACGAAGGGTGCAAATTAAATTACTGGACAGGGGCAGGTGGGGCATCCACAAGCCCAGCCCCATCGAACGTGGGTGGCTCACTATCGCTGGCAGTACACTGTAAGTCTCGGCTAGGCCAGGACTCCCACCTTCCACCAGGATCAGCCCACTGGCGGTGAACGTCTGCAGCGCTGCAGCCCCATGCTTGTGGGGGTGGTACCAGTGCAGGCCTGCAAAGCCGGAGGATGGCAGAGTTATTCCAGCTCAAAGGCAGCATTGCAACCCACTGCTATTTCTCTGCTCTCACGCAGCGCTGCCTGTCATCTAGCTGATGTTACTGCACCCAGGCGTCTTGTTCCACTACCACCAGACATCCACGCCGCAGACACAACATCTCTCTATCGGGCAAGCAGCACTCCCCAGAAGCGGCAGCCAGTGTGCCGGGGTGCTTCCCACATAGTGGCTCTGCACCCAATCAGCACCCAAGCTTTCCCAGGACGGCTTCCCTGGGAAATCGACACATAACAAGATGCCAACTCCCCGAGCTGAAGCTGGGGCACTCCCACCTGGCCAACTTAATGGGGGTCTGTATGTAATACTAATACCATACCCACCTGGCAAATGACCCAAGGGGACGATCCCAGAGACAAGCATGGACGCAGGCTCAGCGTCTGGGGTTGCCTTAGGGGGCAACCTAGTGAAGATGTTGTCACCCCCCTGATAATCCCTTGCACTTGCCTGGCTGTCCACACCTGCATGCTAACTCAAGACGTAAGGGACTGAGAAGCAGGAAACGCAGTGAGTGGCCAAACTGGGTTGAGTGGAAGCCATTGGCCAGTAGTTACGAACGGACGCAGGTGGTCCACTGAAGCATAGCATGCAGGCCAGCTGCCAGTCAGTTGATGCTTAGGAGCATTCGATCTTCTGCACTAGCGGCCAACGGCCCCCGTAGTGAGCTTCTGAAGACTTCAATGCTGGTGCGATAAGAGTTCAGCGAAGTTACGAGAAGGTACGGATGTATGAGTGATACCTAGGCCTGGGATCTGACAAGAAACCGCTCACCTGGCCACCCATGCAACCCTGCACGGCAGACACCACACAAGAAGACAGCCTGAGTTGTTATGAAAGCCTCGCTCAGGAGTCCAGCAACAAGGCCGGGTGGTGTGCCCCAACAGGCTGAAGCCGACTGCCACAGTCGGTCACATGATCAAGGCGGCAGCAGCCAGTCTGCAGGCAAGCCACACAGTTCCGCCTGTACTCCGAGCTTGGGACTGCAGACACTGACTAATGGTTTAGTCCTCATGGCGACCTACCATGGGTGTGCAGGTTGGTGTACTGCAGGTCATGGAAGAAGTTCTCCCTGCTGCTCTTAGGGCCGCTGGCGGTCATGTTGTTGGTGAGCCGGATGGCATACGTGTCACCGGCCTTCAGGCGCAGCGTGGGGCCAAAAAGGCTCACCTCGCCAGTGTCATCATCCCTGCGCAGGTAGGCCTTGCGCAGGTGAGAAGGCAAGGCATGCTGCTTTGCGTGTACCGTCACGCTGACGTCCTCCCTGAAGGAAATTTTGGTTCCCTGTTGATGTATATAAGCCCAGCCCTCAGCAACTCAGCATGCCACAGAACGCCAGGCTGCCCAGTACGGTATGTTGGCTTCAACCGGGCACTGCCTGCTGAGGGAAAAACCGAGGGCCTCGCTGCTCGGCGTCTCTAGCATAGTATGTAGTACCTGTAAACGCCATTCGTAAAGCTCAGCAGCAGCGGTTCCCCAAAGGGCCCCTGCACACAGAAGCCAGGTCAGCCTCTCACCAAGAACTGGTGGCAGTTGCACTTGGTCCAGTGGCTGTACCTACATAACATGCCTGCCTTGCCCAAGACAGTTGCCGGAGTGAGGGTGCTGTGGGCAGCCTGCCAGGCTTAGTAGGCAAGCATACATCAGTGCCGAGGAGGTCTTAGGTCATACAAATAGGTCATACAAGGTCATACAATTTGCTTGCCTGGACTGTTGCAGGGGTCAGGGTGATGTTGATAGCCTGCCTGGGCTCCAGCGGCATGAGGGCCTCATAACCGGGAAGGTCGTATATAGACTGCCCCTGGTAAAACTCTACGACTGGAAAGCCAGTCTGGGGCGGTTTGTCCAGATCCTTCCCCTGTAGGCTCACGGAAGCCGACAGCAAGAGCAGTACCACAGTCACCCCACGCCTCATGGCAACAAGTGTCTTCCGTGGCTGACGCTGCTGCTACTACACTAAAGCCTACATGCAGTCACGAAATGTGCTCGTGTCAAGTGTGCCAAGGTACCCCCGGCCAGGTTCGGAAAGCGCGGTCCTATACCAGGCACTGGTTCACATTTCCCGCAATAGCTTCGGGAACGCGTCTCTCGTAAGGTCCCACGGACCAGAGATCCATGACGTGCTGTTCCTGCTGAGGGGCGATGCAAGGCGCCGGCGGAGGAGCAGGCTTCATACCATGGTTCAGTATTGTTCAAGATCCGATCCAGGGAGCACAGACCATGGCACTCACCGCATCTATCACCAGTCCTGCGGCAGGTACCCACTTGGATCGTCAGCTTTGTGGGACCATGATGCAGTAAGGATGCTCAGCAAGGCACTTCTTCTAGGACATCCGACTTACAGCGTGACGGGCTTTAAGGCATTGACTAACTAGGGCGAGAGGTACTAACGGCCTACAGCTTTACATACATTCTACTAAGGAAACTGTAAAAAGACAATTCGAACCGACTTCAAGGAAGCACAGATAGTGGGGGAGACAAAGGTAACGCGCCACGCACGACCAAGTCGATCGTAGTATGTGTACATTCAGAGGAGTACAATGAACAGTTGCCGGACGGCTAAGACTTTGGGTAAGAGCAGGTTGTGACCTGCACTGAAAGAACAGCTTGCAACAGATGCTATATATTACCGACTTGACGGCAGGTTGGTGGCTTCAACTGGGAAAGAGGAGAGTGGAAAAAGCAAAGGAGGAGAAAGCATTTTAAGCCATGAACCTCTTCAGGTGCTTCAACGCTAAACTTTGCCAGGAGAAAAGTCCGCAAATGACCCCGTTGACTTTCAGGTTAGCGCTCATCATTCTGGCGCTCCTACAGCTGCAGAACAGTGCAATTATACTCTGCTGCGTTTGGTAGGCAAGCAGCCACGCGTGCTTTGCTGTGGGAAGGCCCGGCCCAATGGAAGTTGCCAGCATCTTGACAGCAAGGTCTGGACCAGTAGTCGGTAGGGAGGCACACTCAGGTTGTAAGCCTGCCTCCAGGCAGGTGCAATACCTACAAATGCGTCCAGGACTCGCCATCAGTGCACGAAGAACGCGTGCGATTCTAGTGTGCCCTTGATAGCTCACCTTCATGCAACCCGCATCTTCATGCCCGCATTGGGCATGTGTAGGCCTTCACCCGCCAGTCATCTGACACATCTGATTCAGCAGGTGGGCAGGGGCCTCCTTGCAGTAGCACGAACTGAGAGCCTCCTGTTCGCTGCCACTGATAGAAGCTTCCAATGGCTGCATTGCAGTTAAGTCCTGGAGAGCATGCTTGGGCAGTGACGAAAGGTTAGTCTGTTGGTAACATGCTGAATCACTTGGGTTAAAGTAGCAGCCATACCTCTGTGGCAGCTAGGCTGAGCTGCAATGACCAGAACACGCCCGGGACGCTGGCCCCGCCACTTACATCCCTCTCAAAGGCACAGCCTATGGGAAACCCAATTGCCCATACAAGGCTGTCCTGCATTTTACTTCTTACATACACCTGGCTGTTGTCCACCTGGTTAGGGACATTCCCAGCATGAGCGCAGGTTCAAGCCTGGGCAAGTTGCACCACTTGGAGAGGGCGGGTTTCCCACAGGGGTGGTGTTGAATAACACCGGTTGTGGTATTGAGGTTGGTTTGCGGCCGAAGGGGTGGTCCGCAACAAGGCGCTTACGCACGCTCGCCACGGATGCGGCGGGCCAGCTGGATGTCCTTGGGCATGATGGTCACACGCTTGGCATGGATGGCGCACAGGTTGGTGTCCTCGAACAGGCCCACCAGATAGGCCTCGGCGGCCTCCTGCAGCGCCAGCACCGCCTGGGACTGGAAGCGCAGGTCGGTCTGCAGAGGCAATAGGAGGGATTGGTCAGTGCAGGTTATAACTACAAGTTGCGCAGCCGCTACAAGCACCGGGCTGTGGTGCAATATCATGAGCACACTACTCCAAAGCGATCCACACCCTGGCATGACAGACAGACGTCACTACCTTCCGTCAGCAGCAACTCCCACTGACCTTGAAGTCCTGGGCGATCTCACGGACCAGGCGCTGGAAGGGCAGCTTGCGGATGAGCAGCTCGGTGGACTTCTGGTACTTGCGAATCTCACGCAGGGCCACGGTGCCGGGCCTGTAGCGGTGGGGCTTCTTCACACCGCCGGTGGCAGGGGCCGACTTGCGGGCGGCCTTGGTGGCCAGCTGCTTGCGGGGCGCCTTGCCACCGGTGGACTTGCGGGCGGTCTGCTTAGTGCGGGCCATGGTGCTGTTGTGAGGGAGCTGAGGTGCAGATCAGAGACAAGTGAATGAAGGACTGCGTGGACAAGCAGGGTTTTAACCAAAGGCCTTGCCAGGCCTTGGCGGGGTTTTTGCAAGGAACGCGCCAAAATTTGGGATCTGGAAAGCACAGGGGTTGGGTGCGCACCCATCCGGGCGTCTGGCATCCTTGGCCTGCTGGTGGAACACAACCTTGCCCAGCCCACCACAGCTCATCTCCTGACTGGGCAGCCTGGGTGCGAATAGACAGCCGTGAATAGACAGCCGTGGCAGCAGCAAGCGGAGGCCATGAAAACCCGGTCCTGTTCACGGTTCATCACTCACTCTCGGCTTTCCTCTTCTCCACCAAACAACAACCAACCCCAGCAAGTATCATGTCTGGACGTGGCAAGGGCGGCAAGGGCCTGGGCAAGGGCGGTGCCAAGCGCCACCGGAAGGTCCTGCGCGACAATATCCAGGTGGGTTTGCAGCTCTGTCGGTGATCAGGTGCTGGGAGGAGGGCTAGGGCAGCAGAGGGCCACATGCAGGGGTTCCTGACGTGTTTGGTGCATTTCGGGTTGTTTTCCCCCAGTTGCTTCTTGTTTGCTCACTGCAAGCCACTCCAGCATCACTCACTCTGCTTTCACCCTCCTCCCCTGTCGCAGGGCATCACCAAGCCTGCTATCCGCCGCCTGGCTCGCCGTGGCGGTGTCAAGCGCATCAGCGGCCTCATCTACGAGGAGACCCGCGGCGTGCTCAAGGTGTTCCTTGAGAACGTGGTGCGCGACGCCGTGACCTACACTGAGCACGCCCGCCGCAAGACCGTGACTGCCTTTGACGTGGTCTACGCCCTCAAGCGCCAGGGCCGCACCCTGTACGGCTTCGGCGCGTAAGCAGCCACCTGCCCGCACAGCTGCTGGCTGGCCAGCAGCAACAAGCCAACCGGTGTTATTCAACACCACCTCTCTGGAACTCCAAAAGCTTGGGCTCCCTTGTGCATGTATGGCTGCAGGTCAGAGGCTGCCGGTGTCCCACTGAACTTGGATTGAGCCCTTTCAGGGTCAGGGTAATGGCAAGTTTTCTCGTGCCATGTATTTTGTGCCCCACCACGGCCCATTGCAGCCCACAGCTCGTCTCTAGGCTAGGGCCAGGAAGTTCCCCCACAGGTGAGGAGTGTCCAGGTGCGCAGGCTGCCGTAACTCTGCCATGCGAATTCGAAGAGACCCTGCTCTGTGCAATACTGCAGCATATTAGCTGAGTGGTGGCTTCCATACTGACAGCATCTGCCTACCAGCCACCCACTGCCACCATGACACAGCTTAGACTTCAGGTTGGTGAAGGGCGGCAGGTATTGCAACCTGCGATGGAACTTGGGGGTGGGTATGGCATGCTGTATTTATGTATGGTGGTAGGATAAGCCTACAAGCTATGACCTCCGGTATGCCAGCTGGGGCACCCAGTATTTGCTTGCACGGAACTGTTCTTATTGCCCCATTGACCGGTTGCAGGGACAACACACACTACACATACCAGGTCAACGGCTGAGGTTACGGAGCATTGGAACAAGCTGTTTGCTTCCTCTCGCCAAGCAGATCAACACATATAGGGAGTTGTGGTCCACTTTGGTCCTTAAAGACGAGCTAGTCATGCAAGCAAGACAGAAACCAGCCCTGATTGTTCCTCGGTTCTCGTACTTAAGGTGCAGAGGAGTGCTTTGCAGGGGATCCTGTGTTCTGTATCTTAAAGTATCCTAATATTGATAGTTGGCACTGCCTGCAGCCCACCAAGGTGGTGTGTGAGGCTGCTTAGAAAGACTTGGCCCTTGCTTGGAGGCAAGGTTTAGCGATGGCAGACAGAGCTGGGACGGACGGCACTATGTCTGTCATAGCCAAGACTTGCTTTTGCTCTGCCTGTCTGAACAAGCTGCTGGAGAACAGGGACAACCTTAGGTGGTCGAGATATCACATATCCGAGACTGTCGGTTATAGTGTGCCCAGCAAGTGATACCAGGCTGTCGCATAGCCTAGCTGCTGACCAGTCTGCCCGCAAGTTCAGTGGGCCACGAGAGGGCGTGCCACTTTGTTTCCAGAGGGGTGGTGTTGAATAACACCGATTTGTGGTTTCTTGTTAAGAGCCTCCAAAGCAGAAGGGGCTTACTCAGCAGCCTCCTTCTTGCCGGTCTTCTTGGGCAGCAGCACGGAGTGGATGTTGGGCAGCACACCACCCTCGGCAATGGTCACGCCGGCCAGCAGCTTCGACAGCTCCTCGTCGTTGCGCACAGCCAGCTGGATGTGGCGGGGAACGATGCGGGTCTTCTTGTTGTCGCGGGCGGCGTTGCCGGCCAGCTCCAGCACCTCAGCGGCCAGGTACTCCAGCACGGCAGCCAGGTACACGGGGGCACCGGCACCGATGCGCTCTGCAGCAAACATCACCAGGCAACGTGCGTGAGGTTTGGAGAGGGGGGCTGGGGTCATTAGCCTTGAAAGCAAGCGCCATATGGCCTTGGACAAGGCAACACAGTCATCTGCAGCCTGGTGTAAACACCGTGATCACAAGGTGCTGCCTGTCTCCAACCTTCCCCAGGACTCACCAGCGTAGCGGCCCTTCTTCAGGTACCGGGCAATACGGCCCACGGGGAACTGCAGCCCAGCCTTTGTGGACTTGCTCACGGCCTTCTTGCCGGCGGTCTTGCCCTTGCCACGGCCGCTCATGGTTGCTTGGCTGTTGATGATGCGAGGGAGGGAAACAGGGAGATAGGTGAGGAGCTGGGTGAGAGGCCCGGCCTTGTAAGAAGCAACTTCCCAAGCACTCTCCAAGTGCTGGCCAGGGTCGGGGGAAGGGCGGATGGGTGCGCGTGGCTGAGTCGGATGGTGCGGACCTATCCAGCCCTGTTGCAGGCTGGGTCCACTGCTGGCGTGCCCCATCCAGCCAGCACTACAAAACCCTCATCTTCCCAGCCTACCATCAACCCAGCTTTGCTCCTCTCTCCCACGCAATAATTCTCAGCACCATGGCTCCCAAGGCTGAGACCAAGCCCGAGAGCAAGGCCCCTGCCAAGGCCGCAGCCAAGGGCAAGGCCGAGAAGACCGGCGACAAGAAGAAGAAGGGCGGCAAGCCCAAGGGCACTGAGTCCTACAAGATCTACATCTTCAAGGTCCTCAAGCAGGTCCACCCGGACACCGGCATCTCCAGCAAGGTGGGCTTGATGATCATAACTAGTGGCCACGTATGGCTGTTACATGCCTGCTCCACCTTCTCAGAGTGCTGTTATTGCACTAATGATAGGCAGCATGATGGGTGACACATGTGCCTCAGGTGAGAACCAGCAGTGGACCAGTACTGTTCACTCCCTGCACTTGCTCGTGTTGCAGGCCATGGCCATCCTCAACTCGTTCATTGCTGACCAGTTCGAGAAGATCGCCACCCAGGCCGCCCAGCTGGCCCGCGTGAACAAGAAGCCCACCCTGACCTCCCGCGAAATCCAGACTGCCGTGCGCCTGGTGCTGCCCGGCGAGCTGGCCAAGCACGCAGTGTCAGAGGGCACCAAGGCCGTGACCAAGTTCACCTCTGCATAAGCTGCCTGTCAGCCTTCACTTTCGCTGAAAAGTAATCAAACACGGTGTTAATAAACACCACCTCTATGGAAAGGAAACCAGAGCTGTCTGGGGAGTGCAGTCTCCCTGCTGGGCCATGTAGACTGGTGCAACGATTTCCGATGTGGATGCGATTTGGGGGTCCAGTGTCAGTCTCAGGGGCAGCTTACAGTAGTGTTACCTTGACATATATTATGGCATGAATGGACGGGGTGCCACAGTGGTTGGTATAGTGCAAATTGCAATTGGCATGGCTTCAGCCAATGGCTGATCAAGCTGCTGTTAGGGTCGGAATCACCCAAATGACGTATGCATCATAACAATGCACGCCTCCCATAATCCTTGCCTATGCCCCAGCCAACCCCATCACACTGCTGCACTTCCAACCACAGCCTATAAAAACGCTCTGCATATCTCTGGTAAGCCTTGGTTCTACCTGTCGAGCTACTGCGAACGCCTCTCCCACCTTTCTTCTCACCTTTAAGTGGCAAAACTGGCTATATAGCAGCCCATCGATGTCCATGTCAAATGCTGGGTGCACAGCCCCTGTCACAAAGCAAAGATTTGGGACCCATGTCACACAGGTGATTGGCTGGACATGCTGCAATATATAAGCTGTGCACCCAGCATATAGCGCGACGCACCAGCGGCAATGATGGAAGGAAAGGGTTGCTCTGTTCCAAAATTGAACTCTGGACGTGTTCCATGACGACCCCATGCTGCAATGTGGGTTGAAAGAGCATAACTCCAGCCCTGTCAGTCCTGTGCAGCCCAGCTCTACTCCCTGTTTGCACTACCTGCCACCCATGCTAATAACTGCATAGACCCCTGTCAGCCCAGTATATCCGTACCTCCTCTCTGATCGCGTTACCTGCCACCCTGAATAAGAACCCAAGAAATCAGATGGCCCATACCTGATGTTCAGAATGTATCTGAGGGATGCTCTGTCAGCAAGTGCCAGAATCATGAGACTCATGATCGTGCTCGGCCAGCCCTAGGGAAAGGACCTGGTACCGGCTGGCCCAGCAGGACCTCCTATAAAATAGTTCGGGGGTGGAGGACATAATGCTGTGTTTGAGCACCAGCACCAGGCTGTAATCCCGACAGCCAGAGGGTGGGAGCAATAGTGTTTCGAGCCATGCACTGCGCTGGGAAGGGTGGAACCCTGCGTCTAGCCCTGGCAGCAGCACTCCTGCTTGCAGCATGCAGCCTTCCCCTAGCCCTGGCTCAAGCAGGAAACCTGACAAATCCTGAGCCACCAGTAAGCAGCTAGTAGACAGGTTGACTGTGCCTGTCCAGTATCGATGGCCTGCACTGTTGCCCGTGGCAGAGCTTTGTATCATTTGTACGGCGGGCCCTTATTAATGTAGGCAGAGGTAGCGCCATGTATGCTTTCCACATGGGTGCAGGGCTGCGGGGAATTGGGCGCGCCCTGCTGCGCCTACAACACGCGCCGTGGCCCCTGCCATACTCCTACGTCCTTCTGCCTGCCTCCCAATGCGACCGCTGCTGTGGGGTGGGCCAGCCGCACATGCCAGGAGCTGCCGCGTGTGGAGAGCTGTGGCCAGCCCGGGGGCTTGTGCGCTGTGAGGAGTGGTGGCTGGGCCACGGCTCCTGGCCTTGCTGACCCCACCCACGGCCTGCAGTGCCCCCCGGAGCGGGAGATCTGCCCTGAAGGGTATGTCGCCAATGGTGTTGCCTTGTATTTAAGAGCAGCATGCCGCTACCCTGGCCGTGCTGCCGTGATGGTTATGGAACTGCATTGTATGTGGGTGATGGTGGCAGGGCTGTGAATCCCCGCTTCTACCGCCGCCTGCCCGCCTATGTTCCCTTGCTTGCTGGTCTTCAGGTACAGCTGCCAGTCTCTCCCCGAGCCTTCGCTTGTGGAGGTCCTGGGCACGTGTGTACCGGTCCCACCTGACTGTGGGCACGAGGGCGGCGCCTGCTGCCCTGGGGGTGTCTACCAGGGCGGCTTCAACGTCTCCGAGTTTGGGGGCTTCTGTCGGGAGGATGGCATCAACTGCACCGCGGATTATCATGGGCAAGATTCTGATGAGTGGCGCTGTACGCGCTGGCCCATGTAAGATGAGCTATGTCATCGGTACAGTGTGTGGTGTACAGCTTGTTGCTCTGCCTGCGTGGCAACATGATGTGCACGGTGCAGCCCAGCTAGTTCAGCCCAGGGCAGCAGCCAGGTGGTTCATTGTTGGTGTGCTAGCAAAGCTTGGCCAGCATGGAAACTCACCGCTGTGGTCCGCCTACTGCAGATTCCCAGACGAGTGTGGGGGCCCGGGGAAGCCCTGCTGCCCTGATGGGTACATGCACTGGTACGATGCCTCCGACAATGCACCCCCCAAATGCCAGGTGGGGTTTTATGGGGGGGTCGACGATCTGTTCCTGCATCTGCTCTTGATGGCCGGCCTTCATGGTGTGGTGGGTGGCCCTAGAAAGTTCCGTCACCTGACCATGCTGCCGGTGAGTCCCTCAAAGGGATTCGAGCTAAGAGCCTGGATGCAGTATGCCTACATACCGAAATGTGCCGTAGTTCTTGATAACGTATTGGGAGCAAGTCCAGGGTTATGTTGTAAGAAGCAGTGGCCTGGAAACCACAGCTTGTTTCACTGCCGCACCTCCACCACACAAGCAAACTGTAGTAGGGCAGTGAGGTGGATGCCTGGAAGAGCGCAACAGCATAAACCCAGGTTACGTGCCACATTAATACTTGTAATGCAGGCGGGAAGCTACTGCCGATAGCATGATGGGGCTACCACGGTTAGCGAAGATGCATCAGGGAATGGAACGTGTGTTGCCAACCCTCATGACTGTGGCCAGATGGGCAAAGCGTGCTGCATCAATACTGGTTACCACACGTGGTACACCTGTCAAGGATGGCAATGGTGGTGCAAGGGGGCATATGAGGGGACTGGAGAGGATGTTGTGTGCGAGCCCTGCCCCTCCAATGCGTCTGCTCTGCCTCAAAATAATGGCAACCACTGCAGTGAGTGAACACTCTCTGGGGTGTGACGCAGCCTCCTAGCTGGGTGTAAAGCAAGGACAAACTGCAATTATGGCATTGCAGCTGCACAAAGATTATGTCGTTGCTGACTGCACTGTACAGGTATAGCAAATGCAACATTGAGATTCAGTCTGTACTCTGTACACATTCCCACGCTCAGCTGTAACACCTCGCTGGTCCGTGAGTGACCCCCAATGAGTCGTACCTCTGTTGCCTCATCGCAAGAGGCCTCGATGCCCTGCAGCTGGCTCCATGCCCTTCTTGCGGTTTGCAAATTTTTTCCAGGCACAATGGTGTTGGGGTCCCCAAGCATCGTTTACAGAGAGTCTGCATTCGTGGCAAAGCCTATCACTAGCATTGGTCCCCTCTTCTGGCCACTTGCCACAGTATGGCAACGTAGGCTATAAGACCGCCACTCCCTCCTTGCAAATCATGCACACCTCAGCTGACATACCGGAGGCAGTACTGTAGGCACTTTGCACATAACCATGCCTTGCAGGCCGCCTACGACCCACAGGTCGTAGCGCCCTTAGCTGCCGCCAATGACAAATAAATTGTGAGCAGTGGCTGGCTATGAGGCCGGTAGACTGTTGCTAATACAATAAAAGCCGTCAATCAGCCTTACACTGCAGCAGGCGTCTCCTTCAAACTCGCCCTGAAAAGCGATCCCACTAGCTCGCGCAGTTTGACACACCCTCACCACTGGGAACTCCATAACTCCAGACCCCATAATCCCAGCCTGGAAGGCTGGAGGCGAGTATGGCTTGTGGTGGGGCCTCCACCCAAGTTCACTAGAACGCCAACAGTTAGCGGAGCTGCCATACCAGCACAAGGTAACACAAGCTTTAGGAGTTCCAGAGGGGTGGTGTTAAATAACACCGGTAGGGTTGGTTGCTGCTGGCCAGCCAGCAGCTGTACAGGCAGTGGCCGCTTACGCGCCAAAGCCGTACAGGGTGCGGCCCTGGCGCTTGAGGGCGTAGACCACATCAAAGGCGGTGACAGTCTTACGGCGGGCGTGCTCAGTGTAGGTCACTGCGTCGCGCACCACGTTCTCAAGGAACACCTTGAGCACGCCGCGAGTCTCCTCGTAGATGAGGCCGCTGATGCGCTTGACACCGCCACGGCGAGCCAGGCGGCGGATAGCAGGCTTGGTGATGCCCTGCGACAGGCGAGGAGGGTGACAGCAGGGTGAGTGATGCTGGAGTGGCTTGCGGTGAGCAACAAAGAAGCAGCTGGGGGATAGTAAACAACCCAAAATGCATCAAACACGTCAGGAACCCCTGCATGTGGCCCTCTGCTGCCCCAGCCCTCCTCCCAGCACCTGATCACCGACAGAACTGCAGACTCACCTGGATGTTGTCGCGCAGGACCTTCCTGTGGCGCTTGGCACCGCCCTTGCCCAGGCCCTTGCCGCCCTTGCCACGTCCAGACATGATGCTTGCTGGGGTTGGTTGCTGTTTGATGGAAGAAGAGGAAAGCCGAGAGTGAGTGATAAACCGGGAACAGGACCGGGTTTTGAGGACCTCCGCTTGCTGCTGACACGGCTGTATTTTCGCACCCAGGTTGCCTAGGCAGGAGATGAGCTGTGGAGGGCTGGGCCAGGAGGTGTTCCACCAGCAGGCCAAGGTTGCCAGACGCCCGGATGGGTGCGCACACAACCCTGTGTTTTCCAAAGCCCAAAATCTGGCGCGTTGCTCGAAAAACCCCACCAGGCCTGGCAAGGCCCCGGGTTACAAAACCCTGCTTGTCTTCGCAGTCCTTCACGCACTTGTCTCATTCCTCCTCAGTCGCTAATCTCCTCCCTCAGCACCAAACACAACAGCACTATGGCCCGCACCAAGCAGACCGCCCGCAAGTCCACCGGTGGCAAGGCGCCCCGCAAGCAGCTGGCCACCAAGGCCGCCCGCAAGTCGGCCCCTGCCACCGGCGGTGTGAAGAAGCCCCACCGCTACAGGCCCGGCACCGTGGCCCTGCGTGAGATTCGCAAGTACCAGAAGTCCACCGAGCTGCTCATCCGCAAGCTGCCCTTCCAACGCCTGGTCCGCGAGATCGCCCAGGACTTCAAGGTCAGTGGGAGGGGCTGGTTGGGGAGAGACGTCTGTGTCATGCAACGTTGATCACTTATGACAGTGGGTTCCTTCAGCCCCCCGTGTTGCTTGCAGCCGCTTTACAAATTGTAGCTGTTAGCGGTAGTAACCTATCCCTCCTACTATATCTGCTGCAGACCGACCTGCGCTTCCAGTCCCAGGCGGTGCTGGCGCTGCAGGAGGCCGCCGAGGCCTACCTGGTGGGCCTCTTTGAGGACACCAACCTTTGCGCCATTCATGCCAAGCGCGTGACCATCATGCCCAAGGACATCCAGTTGGCCCGCCGCATCCGGGGCGAGCGCGCTTAGGTGCCTGGTTGTCAGTTGCCCTTGGCCACTGACCAACCTTACAAAAACCCAACCGGTGTTATTTAACACCACCCTTGTGGGACACCTGCCCTCTCCTGGTGCAACTTGTTGGCCTCTGGCCAAACGCTAGGTCTGAGCTCAAGCTGCAAGTTTCCCAGCATGCCTGAGCTAAGCAACAGGCGAGTATGAGAAGCTGGACAGGCCTTCATGATTTGAGATTGGTCAATTTGCTGAAAGGAGACATCGCCAGGGGCATGTGCTGGTCAGTGCGTATATAGTTGTGGCATTCAGCAAAGACTGTCATAAGCTTAACTAGGTGCACACTATGCACACCTTACTGCTGGGTTTCAGGGCTGGCTGCTTTTCTCCTGCTATAGGTCAGTCATGTCCAGTTGACCTTCAGGGATATGTTCTGCAGGGCTTCCTTCTTCCCATACTCTTGAGGGTTTTACCTAACCAACACTCCCGGTCCACTCTGTGTTGACCAGGCTTCAGCTGGGGCATGGCCTGCTGGAGAGGCCTCAGGCCACCTTACAGGTACCATCAGTAGTTCTGTAAGGTACATCTTTCTTCAAGCTGGGTACCCCCTCGTTGTTACAAGTTGAGCTGAAATATACAATTTATCTCCTGGTCATACCACCTTCAAGTTGACCAGCGGTGGAGGGTGATTGTTCGCAACGCACCCTCAAGCAAAGGGAGGTTGATTGTTGAGGACACACTTTCCTTTACTATTTGCTATGCTAAATCCAGTGGAAGCCATGTGAGGCAGATGCAAAGGTATTGACCCTGTGTGAGAGGAGATGCCAGCAACCTGCTTCACTGTGGTGCCGGCGCCCTGTTCCTCCGCGTAGAGCCCGCGCCTAGGGTGCAAATGCCATTTGGCTGGTGATCGCGATGATCACGACTCTCGAGCCGCTGCCGTGGCCGCTGCCGTGGCACATATAGAAGCGTTGTTCCCTTCCTGTCTCTCACTTTTAAACTTGCTGCACGTTGTTTGCTGCGCCACCGTCTCGTCGAAAGCACCGTCCCGACTCCCATCTCATGCTGGCGGCTGGCTTCATACTGCTGTCTTGGTTCCCGTCGCTTTGGAATTTTGTTTTGGGGTGCCATCTGCTTCAGCAGAGGACAGATAGCTGAGCAACCAACTGTTACTGGCAGCCGCCGCCATCCGTCATGGGCGCGGTGCCTTTGCCACGCGCTATGGCACTTGCGTTAGCTGTCACACTGTTGTTAGGCGGCCTTCTTGGGGCCCAAGGAAAGGGGCAAAGTGGCCTGCCTAGCGATCTGCCAGTGGTAGAGTTCCCCATCGGGCAGTCCATCTATGACCTCCCCGGCTATGAGGTACTGATGCCTTCCCACCCGAGGCAAACAATCAACATCACCCTGACTCCTGCAACTGTTCAGGCAGGTGACGCGTGCCTTGTGTCGTGGGAATAGTGAGCGAGCACTCCTCCCGCTCTTGTCTTGGGTAACTAAAGTGGACTCTGGTGTCCTGCAGGGCCCCAGCGGCGAACCCCTCGTGCTGCGTTTCACTAACGGCCTCTACAGGTGAGAAAGCAAGGTCGGTTGTGATAAGCTGGGAAGTCTTTCTGGTGTTGGGGAGTATCGATAGTATCACATGGGGGCCTCAGTATTTCCTGCACCTGGGAAGGCAAGCAAGGCTGGCATTCTCTCCTTCTGGGTATATCACTATGGGGAAGGGCTGTCCTGTACCTGTCCTACAGTGGTCCCATGGGGCCATAGGATGGCATCCTATGGGCCCCAGGCGTCCTATGTGCATCCTACCCGTAGGATGACCCCGACCAGGCGTCCTATGCCGTCCTGTCTCCAGCTTGCCTGCCTTCTGGGTGTACATATGCCCTCAGTAACATGTAATGTGGACAGCATGGCACTTTCCCTGGCACAGAAACAGTCAGCAAAGGTCCTCAGCTGCCCACCGCAGCACCCACATCAAGCCAGCAGTTCACAGCCGAACGACACCCCACACAT
>BBXU01002311.1:0-11918 GCA_001598975.1 Parachlorella kessleri
TGTGCGNGNGGGGGGGGGGGGTCTGCATGGCATGCAGGAAGGCCGCTGAGTAGGGTCGTATATCTGCTACATGTAAGGCGGAGGGTCTTCGTGGATGCAGGAAGGCGATTGGATGGACACCATACAGATGCCGGTGCTGAGCCCACTGGGGAGTACAGCCGTGGGTTTGAGGATACAGCCCGGCCCGTATGCTGGCTATGCGGTGAGTTGACCTGCTGAACGTACACTACGAGTCATACCCATTCCGCTTGAGGTCTCTGATACTGCCTTCGTCTCTTCCTGCACTTCGGCTAGCTGTGCACACATGCAGGACCATACCATGTGCTGTCCGTGATATGGCCAATCCAGACCATGCACTGCAGTCTGCTGCCCTGTCTTTTTGCAGCAAGGGTGGCGTGCATCGAGCGTTGCGGAATGCCGACTCTCTTGAACACCTGCATCCCAATGGACTGCAGGTGCTACACTGCCACCGCCTGGCCCACGAGGACCTGGGATGCATGAAGGTCAGTGCTGAGCGTCAAGGCCTTTTTTTCATTATTTTTGGGTTCTTTATTGGAGTTGAGCGTCAATAGGGACCTCCTGCTTGAAGGTGAGTCGAGGGTCAACAAGCTTCCATGTTGATGGGCTTCCTTGTGAGGTGTGCTGTTGCTAGCTCAGCAGGACTAGAAACGGGGTCCCAAAGGGCAGTCAGCCTGAGGAGAATTCTCCTGGTCAGGAAGGTTGCTCGTACTGTTGAGTCACCAGTAGGCTGCACCATCCAATGAAAGTGACATAGTTACTACCCGCAGCCCGCACTTGGGGGCACTGGCTGTGTGGCATGTGCCAAAGGGTGGCATCTGTAGCTCAGCATCGGCAGCAGCAACCAGCTTGCCCCTTATCCATTCTTGGTGGCTGGTAGGGGGACCCGAGGATATATCGCTTTTAGCTGACAGTGCTGGGTGCCAAGGCTGCCCTGGGGCCTTGCCTGTGTGTCTCATTGCTTGGGCGGCTTGCAAGAATGCTGGATTCAACCAACATCTTGATGCCTCTGCTGCTTGGCCCCACTTGCAGGTGGTGAAGTTCACATGCCCAGGGTATGACGAAAAACAGGCCGAGGAGTGCTCTGGCTTCCTATACCCGGTGCCAGGAACGCTGCCGGCTCGGGTGTAGGCCCACCAGTGCTCATTGACGGTACTCGGTTTTCCTTAGCTTATTGCACTGCTGACTCTTTCGTGACGCCACTTTTGCCATGCTTTGGAGTGCCTCAACCAACTCTTTCCTGCATTGTGGCACTGCAAGTGGCCGGACAGTTGTGCTGCGGCCCTTCCATGTATCCTCTGCCTTCCCAAACAGTTTCTGCTTTCCTGTCCTATTCTTTCAGGCAGAACACCTCACCTAACCGAGTTTCATTATTAGTCATGTATGCAGTACCTTGTGAATACATAGATGTTCTTGATAGGCCTTATGTCGGCCGGTTAGTCATTGTATTCCACCTTGTAACCTAACATGCTTATGAGGGCTCTTAAGCCCCAGCACCAAGGGTAGCCAGTTCTTGAGGCAGCCACTGCTGGTCCTTGAGTATCACCTCCCAGGCGGCCCATTACACAGTTGTGCTCCCGGCGACCAAGCCAGCTGGCTACGATGCATGCAAGTAGCAGGCACATGTCAGATATCCTCAAACAGCATGGCCTCGAGATCATCATTCGGACCGGCCTGCTGCTGTGCATGCTGCTCCTGGCCTGCGGCGAAGGCGCCCCCTCCTGCAGCCTGCCCCACCACTGGTGCTGCTGGTGGCCCTAGCTGGGCAGGGGCTGGGCCCCCAGCAGGCGGTGCTGCCACTAAGTCCACCGAGGGAGCCGGCCCAGTTGGTGCATCCACCCAGCCCCCTTCCGGCCGGCTCTCAGGCTGCTGTGGCTCCTGCTGCAGCTGGGCAGCTGGCAGCGACTGCGGTGCCCGGATGTCAATGCGGTGGTCCCGCCTTGCCCCGACGCCACCTGCTGCCGCTGTCGATGGCGGCTGCGCCTGCATGGCACCAGTGTGGCTGTCAGACAGACGGTGCGCAAGACACCATCACGCACAAATACACAACGGCGCTCTGGGGCATGTCATCAAGCTGACATCCAAGCCAGCAGTTGGCACCGCAGGACACGCAACTGACAACCAGGCTAATACCTCCTCAGAACACCTGGGAGGTATTAGGCACTGTTCACTAGCCCACTTGCCCACCCACACGGTCCACCTGCAATTTGGGTGCAAAAATCTGCAGCTTCAACTGGCAGTCCTGCACCGCGCCTAGCCCAACGGAAACCCAGCCAGTCCATCCGCTTCAGGCTTGAAGTGCAGCACACCGTGTCCGTGAAACACCAAACCTAGATCGCCTGACCATTGTCCTAAGGGCTTCTCCCCACCCATCAACTGGCCTCTGCCACCTCCTTACTCCCTGCCACGCCGCACCTGCTGCTGATGCCGCTGCTGCTGGTTGGCCAGCGGCGGTGCAGCAACCCCGTCCGGCGTCCGCGGCTGCAGCTGGTAGTTGGGTGCCAGCAGGCAGTCTGTCTCGGGTGGTAACCGCAGGCCATAGCGGTCCTGCCGGAGGTCTGGCAGCGGCCGCCGGTTATGCTGCTCTGCCAGGCGGGACAACATCTGCAGCAAAGCAGGAACTGAATTGCGTTGAACACAGGCCGCATGGTAAATTTCTGGCAGCGGGCGCCGGTTCTGCTGCTCCGCCAGGCGGGACAACATCTGCAGCAAAGCAGAAAGTGAGTTGCGTGAAACGCATGCCGCGTGGTAGAAATGGGCAGTCGGGCACCCATGGTTGACGATGGGCTATAGACTTATTCAAGGGGCCACATGTCCACACAGAAAGGCTACAGCAGGTAACCCAGGTGGCGGCCATAGCGCCCTGAACACACCAAAGAGCGCTCTGTTCCCGTCAGGGCCCCTGGTACTCTTAGTAAACTACAAGTCGAGCCTCCACGATCAGGTGCTTCGTACACTGTGCCAGCACACAGGCCACGAGAGACTGCACACTTGGCAGCCATACACTCCACCAGTAGCTTTGCAACGCGGGATGGCCGGCGCAGCGGACGCACTGGAGCTGCGTATCTGCCCCTGCTGTGGTCACCCTAACCGCTGGTCAAGCTCAGACGGTCCCAGCCAGCACCAACCTGCTGCGAGGGAGGCTGCACAAAAGAATGCTGCGCCCTCGACTGCACTGCCAGCATCACGTCTGGCAGCGCCACCTCCCCACGCGGAGCACCACCCCGTTCACCAATAGCCTGCAGGTGCAACAAAGAGGCCACCGGCTTTCCAACTCTTCCTCCCAATTCTTCCACCTTCTCTTCTTCTTTAAACTGCTGGCAAGCCTAGCCCCAACGCTGTGCACGACCTGCCTGCAACAAGCCCGCCCCCACGCTTCCTAGGGTGTCACAGTAGGCTTGCCGCAGGCTCCAGCCCTCAGCCAGGGCAACCGCCTGCCCGGCCGCCTGCCCACCTCTGCGTCCTGCAATATCTCGCTGGTGTACCGGTACATGAAGTCCATCAGCTGCTGGAGCACACGGGGCTCGTACTCCGTCACGCCCTGCAGGGATGGATCTTATGATCGGGTTCTGGGTGTATGTGAGGAGCTTGTGTTGCGCAGCAAGCGCCCCTGGCACTCACCATCGACTGCAGCACATCCTTCACAATCACAGCATCTTGGGGAAGTTCTGACATGATGTAATCTGTTGAGCTTACTGTCATCAATTGCTCAGCTTCAAGAACATCAGTGCATTCACAGCGCTGGGGCCACGCTGGAGGCGGGACGAGGGCTAGCCTTGGATTGGGGGCTGGTGGGGTGACATTCCTTGCCCTGTATGAAGGATATTCTGCACTGCCGGTGAATCACATGACGTAAAATGGCTCTCGACATGCAAAGTGTAAGAAATGGTGGTCAACTGCGACTGGCAGCTTCATGTTCTGTAACACTTTAAGTGATGTGTCCGCAAAGTGATGTGCTGGCTCCCCCACTGACTGGAATGGGGCAAACGCCTACGCATACCACGTTTATCAATTCATTGTTGGTTCTGGTATATTCTTTACCAAGCACAAGAACAAGCATCTATTGGGACCAGAGGACAGTCAGGATATTCCTGGTATTTGTACACAAAGCTTTGGGGACGCTCAACCCCTTGCGCGCTCAGCCCAGCCTCTACATCTCCTACTTGACTCGACTATTCAAGGTGCGAGTAGAGCTCATGAGACGGACAGCCCTGGGCAGGCCCAGAAAAAGTAGGTTGGGCCGGGCAGGAACGGCTCCAGCTGTTCCAATCAGGCCTAGGATTAATATAGCGATGGCCTGCAAGTGCTTGGGCATAAAGCTGCCCTATGCCCTCGGCACCCACACAGCACCCGCCAGGCCTACACAAAGTAGGTGGCCAGTGAAGCCAACTCTCCATGCAGTTCCAGAGAAAGAAGGGTGGCCGGGCAGGCTGCAACGCCGGCTGGGAGTCCCCAATCGTCCCAGCCAGGCCTACACAACGTAGGTGGCTGGTGAGGCCCCATCTCCAAACACTTACTCCCAGAGCTCCGGCGCCAGCTGCTGCGGCTGCCCTATTGCCCTCGGCACCCACACAGCGCTCGCCAGGCCTACACAAAGTAGGTGGCTGGTGAGGCCACATCCCTGATGGCCTCCCAGTGCTCCGGCGTCAGCCGCTCCTTCACCTCTGCCAGCCCCGCCTCCTCATGCGTGCGGCGGAACTCAGCTAATGCCTTAGTCACCGTCGTCCTAATGGGCGGCGGCTCCACCGCCAGGCGGACCAGCGCCATGAGTACCTCCGGCAGCCAGGGCGGCACATCGTAGGGGGTGGAAAGCACGAATGCCTTCAGGCCCAGCACCACAGCGTGCTTGGCGGCCAGGGAAGCCGCGGGGGCGACTGCTTGGCAGAGGGGCAGGTGGAGGGGGCACAGCAAGTCAGCAGCAAGCTAGCAGGGACGCATGCGGGGGGGACAGTTACAAGGGGGGACAGTTGGGCAGTGCTTACTTGAAAAGCAGGGGCAGGTTGGGGGTGGGGGTCGGGAAGGAGCATGACAACAACCTTGATCACAAGGGTGACTTGCACAAATGCTTGGCACAAAGCCTGTACCGGCACCGTGACCTCCGCGGCAGCCATGACGCCTTCAGGATAGGCCACTGCAGCCTTAGCCACAACCCTCAGCCTCCCTGCAGCTGCTCGCTGCCCAGCTTGCAGCAGCAGCAGGGTCACCTAACAGTGACACCCATGTGACCAAACACACTGAAGCACAGCCACACAGGGGTCAGCACCCACCCCCGATGTCGCCACCGGCCCCATCAGCAACGTGCTGTGCAGCCGCCGTGCTGTGCCTGCTGCGCTTCCTCCTTGCGGGAAACAGGCTGGCTGCCTCCTTTAAGAGACTGCGCCTCAGCTGGTCTGCCGCGCTTGCCGATGTGCCCTTGAGCAGGCCTGCAGGAGTTACAGTCATGGCGTAGGCAGCAGGGGACCCTGCTCTGGACTACCAGCAGCCTAATCTGTTCCGCACAACATCTCACATAATATGCACCACTACATAATAAAACATGAGATGGTCACCCCTATTCTCCCAAATTTGCTTTAGGGAGCCGGTCTCCTGAGTCATGGATCAGTCAGCATGACAGCTTTCTCACAAGCCTTTTTGCCTCAGCAGGCCCCAAGGCTGACCTCGGCATCACCCATTACCCGCAACTAAAGCACGATGCATGGCATCACTCCACGCAGCACCTGACAGCGTGAGAGCCGCCAGCTCCCGCACTTCCAGCTTGGCGTCTGCTAGCCGCACCCGTACCGCCTCCAGTACCACAGCGGTACCGCGTGGGCCCAGCAGGAAAGCGTGGCGGAACCAGAAGTACTGCAGGAAAACGAGCGCTGAGGCGCGCTCGGCCCACGTGTCGCCCTCAGATGCCTGCACAGGCGCACGCCAAGAAGCATGGAAATCACTTCTGGAGCAGAAAACTGCTAGCAAGCAGTCCTTGTGAGCTGGGTGAGGTAAGATATACTGCAGGGAGATTTGCGTGACGTCCCTTCGTCCGGGGTCAAACCCCAGCCAAGAGTACTGCATATTTGCAATTCAACAAAGCTATCTGCAGGGGTACTAGAGTTGATACCGTACCCGCGGTGGGACCCAGAACAACCAAACAACAAAGTGCTGCAAGAAGAGTGTGGGGCCCCACACCGGTCACCAGGCAGCTGTAGGTGACTTGATCTTATCAAACCGCGAACCATAGGGCGAGTAAGCCCACCTGCTTGAACATGCCAGGTGCCTGGCCCACCAGCTCGAAGGGCAGCGGAATGGCACCAAGGCTAACCCAACCCAGATACAGCAGACAGGAACCCGAGAGTGACAGACAGGTGGTGTTCCACGCACCTGCTTGAGGGTTTTCAGCGCCTGGCCCACCAGTTCGCGAGGCAGCGGCAGGTACTTGAGCGTGGCCAGCGCCTTCTTGGCCTCCATGCTCACAGACTGCAGCTCGCTGGGTATGAGCTCCTGTACAGATGACAGGGTACGCCAGTCAGTGATAGGAGGGGACAACAGCAAGTGGCTGGGCTGCCTTGGTGTATTGGCCTCCACGCTCACAGACTGCAGCTCGCTGGGTATGAGGTCCTGCGCCAGACAATGACGGGGCCTCTCAGTCAGTTGTCAGGGGGCAACACAGATAGCGGCAGCCTCAGTGTACTCCTTACTCGCAGGGTGCAACCTGGGTTCGGGGTTTGCATAGGCTGAGGCAGGGCCAAGTAATTGTGGGGCAAGTTGAAAGAGTATAGGATGTGGGTGTTCCTGGCTTCCTTGTAGTAAGATACTGCTTCACCAGGATTCGAAGGGGTCTTAGCACAAATGCCATGCAACCTGTGACAAGAGCTAAGACTAACTGAGGCAGAAGGCGACACACCCTCCATCTGCCCACCTGTATGCGCAGCAGGCCTCCCAGCATGCGCAGCAGCCAGGGCGCCAGCGCCGGCGCCACGCCGCTGCTGAGCGCAGCGCTCATGAACTGGGCGGCAAAGCCGATGTGGGCAACAGCTGCAGAAGCACACCCAACCCAAGGACGTAGGCATCAAGGGAATTTGAGCGACAGCTACAGATTTAACAGTTTCCGCTGCTGGAGCTACCTCTTTGAGTGAGACTGTCCATGTACATTACAAAGGGTTCCTACCAGTCGCACTGCAGCTGCGCAACTCCCCGCAACCCATGGCACGGCGCCCGAAGAAAGCGAGCAATTGCAAGGCACCTGCACCTTGGGCACTGCCCTTGCCTGCCACCCACACAAGCACAGTAGAAGCGCTGGCGTGCTGCCTGCTCAGACTGTCGACCGTGCATCCCTGCGCCCCCCCACCCCTGCCGTGAGCCCAAACCCGTGCATGAGACATGGCGCAGCACATTACTCGCCCCACATGCACCCACGGCAACCAAGCGGCATGCCACATGCTATGATAGCTGCTTACCAAGTACCATCACCTCTTGTCGTTGGCGTCACTCACCAGCCTGGTACTCTGGGCTTTCCTTGGCCGCCCCCGACGCCTCCCTTTCCTCTCCATCCAGAGACATCTCCTCCTCCCCCTCTCCCTCCTCGCCTGGTCCACCTGGCGCCACAGCAGCCGAAGCGGTGGTCCCATCGCTCCGGAAGGCGCCCAGCGGGGGGATGCCGCGGGGGGACACGATGACCACCTCGTCACCCATGAGGAAGGATGACTCGCCCTTGCTGTCGGCGCGCTCGATCTGGAGGGGGTGCACAGTGAAGCAAACAGCAAGGGCACTCTGTTACTTGAGATGGGCAGAGTTGGAATCGACTTGGCGATCCAACTGGTGCATTATGTCTGCGCAGAACCATAAGACGTCAGACCAGAATATTACCCCTTCATCGCCAGCGCAGCAATACATACCAGATACTCCCAACTTTGAAAGCCCTCCCCCCCCCATGCAGCGATATCTACACACTCCACTGGCATTGTCAGCCCCAACAAAGCCCAGTGGGTTCCCATCAGCGCCGCCAGCTATCATAATATCCCACTGCTGCGTCAGCCCCAGCGTCCTGGGCAGCGCCCGTAGCCTTGGAGCAGGTCCTCCCTAATCCGCTTATACCCATCACCCACCTTGAGTGTGGCCAGCTCAGCAGCTGAAACCCCCACCGCCGCCGCAGCAGCCCCAGCGTCCTGGGCAGCGCTCATAGCGCCCTGCACCTCGGCGCCTGCGCCCTCGGTGCTTTCCAAGCGCTCTTCTGTCACAGCACGCACAGCTGGCTCCGTGGTCTGCGCTGCTGCTGTGCCTGCTGCACCTTTGCCGCTGCGCAGCGCGGCCAGCATGACGTCCACGCTGTGATCGAACTGCACGACATGGCAAACCAAAAAGAGCTTTAGTGGCAGAAGCAGGTGTTGAGAACGGGGGGCAACAGCTCGGCTGAAGGGCTGAGCGCAGGCATCCATTGCAAGCTGCCCTGTCCACCGTGTCTACCGTAAGGCTAGCTGCACCTTCCCCACAGTTGCTGCTGCACTCGCCAGCACCGAATAGCCCAAAGGGCCGTGAGCAAGCCCAGCCCAAGGGGCCCTCCCTCCCTGCATGCATGCACACCACCACCCCTGCCACCACCCCCTGCTAATGGTGCTAGTGGCCCCTCCCAAGGATGCTGCGCTGCGCTGCGCTGCGCTGCGGTGCGCTGCGCTGCTGCGCTGTGCTCACCTTGGCCACGACGTCGTCCAGCAAGGACGCGGCCGCGGCCTTGAGCCGGCGGGGGCTGGCTGGCACCAGCAGCACAGCCCCCTCCTCCTCCTCGGGGTCCACGCCGGGCGCACCGGTACCGTCAGCGGTACCGCTACCTGCGGTACGCCCTGCGGTACCGCCGCCGCCCCCGGCGTGGAAGTCGGCCGTGAGGTGCACCATGTCCACGTCGCTGCTGCCGTTGCCGTTGCCATTGGGAGGGGTGGGGACCTCGGGCGCGTCCACAAGCACGACGCTGCTGTCCACGCTCTGCCCGCTGCGGCTTTGCGTCAGCCTTGCTCCTGCATACCCAAGACACCATGGTATAGCTTTTAGTCTAGTCTAGTCTAAGAGCGTACCGCCACCTGACCATGCTAAGTCCCCCAAGTGGGGCCAACAGAAAGCCAGGATGTACTATGCCCACAAACCACAAGATCCAAGTACCAATTCTTAATGGCATGCACCACCCCGTCCGGACGGGGAAACCAACAAAAAGCACAACCAAAGGTCTATCCTACCAAGCTTCTCCATGTGTCCCTCATAGCACAAGCACTCAGCCAATTGAAGGCAACCCGCGAGCCGCCCTCAGCGTTCGTTTTGTCCTGATGCTGCCGTCTGGCCCCACCCAAGTCCAGCTGCTTCAGATGCTCCTCATAGACCTGGGGTAGCAAAGGGTTGGCAAGCCGCCCCCGCCGCCCCACTCCGTCTGGCAGAGTGGCCCACAAGATGCACTTAGCTAAGCGCGACTCAGGCATCCGCCCCAGGTGCCCAGGTATAGCTTTTAAAACAGAGATAAATACATAAAGCGCATGTCTAGGCGACCAACGGTGGCGGGAACTTTGTTGGAGTGCCAGCACAGCAGCGGGGCCGACCGCAAAGGTTGTGAGAGCCTTTTCACGATACACACAACATCCATTGATATCACCGCAAAGTAGCCATTCATTGGCAATCCGGCAGGGGACCACCAGCAGTGCCACTGCAGCGTACGATGGGTTCCGCATGGTGCATCGGCTAGGGATCCCACATCCCAGGTATCTCTCCGGTCTGCATCTTCGCGGCCACTGTTCGTGCCAGCGCCGCTCTTGTCCTTGGTCTCTCTCAAGGCGTCTAATAGGACAGTGTCAGGGCACCAGGTAGCAAGGCATCTGGTAGTATACCAAGGGTATCTCACCTGGCTGCAGCTCCAGGGCCATGGTGGGTGCCAGCACCGCCAGCTGTGCAGCCGCCTCCCGGGCCATCTCGCCCGCCTGGTTGGCGGCAGCCGGCAGCTCTTGCAGCAGGCGCGCCTACGGCAGCCCACAGCAAAAACACACCACAATCAACACTGGAGTTGAGCTCGAAAGGTTGGAAGCACCCAGGCACAGAAGGTAGGTGAAGCAGACCTTCATTGCCCTCTTGATTGCCGGCTGGCTGCAGTACACAGCCCAAGCAGCAGGCGAGCCCATGGCAGCAGGCAGACTAAGGCAGATATGATGGGTGAGGCTCAGCTGTCATGCAACCATGGCTGGCTGGCTGGCTCGCAGCAGCAGGCAGCCCTGACCGCAGCCAACCCCTACAGGATAATGGCAATATCACCCAGGCTAGCTGCAGCTAGCCACCGAGAGAATGCCACACCAACTACCACCCGCCCAAACAGCCCACCTCTACCCTTCTCCTCCACCTTTCCACTGACCAGTACGCTGCGCAGCACGAGGGGCGGGTTGTACGACCCAGCGGTAACAGTCAGCTCATTGGCAGCGTAGCTCAAGTAAGTCAGGCGCTTGGTGACCAGTGAGGAGTTGGAGCCTACACAGGCACGGCAAGTTGGAAACCAGTGATGACAAAATTCTACGCTCTATGAAGGGGGTCCACAATGGACAGTAAGGAGGTGGATCCTACACAGACACAGCACACGACGGGCAGCAGATGAGTGTGGTGTCTCAGTACGGTTACGTAAGTACATGACATAACCCAGGGCCCCCAATCAGGTTTCTCACGGGTGGCTAGTTTTCCATCAACACACGAGGCACAGGGTAACACAACAAAGGGTCACTGGCATCCACCAGAAAATCTTTGTTACAGCACGCCTGCTTGCCACATGGCATTCCCAGCTACGTTGCGCCCGACCAGCCAGGGGCCTTTGTGGCAAGGCTGCAAGTTTCATAGGAAGCCATGCTGAGCGGGAGCAGATGGCACCGCGCCCCTCGCCCCCCGGCAAGACCTCCAAATCCAGCAATCCCCCGGTATGACATGGCAGCAGCGACATTCAGGGTGAGATCCCACACCGTACATAGCGCCTAGTAGGCGCTGCCGGCAACCCCCTCCCGGCTGGACCTACTCAAACATGATACCCTCCACAACTGACCTGGCGGCAGCGGCTCCAGGATCAGATCCCACAGCGCCCTCAGCGCCTCCCAGGCGCCGGCGCCCACCAGGCCGTTCACAGCGTAGCGCAGCACAGTGCTGCCCCACAGGTCCACGTAGTCCAGGGGGGCGCTGGCAAGCGCCTGCCTCAACAGTGGGCCCACCCACGCCTCCCATGCGCCTGCATGGCCATGCCAACATGGCGTGGGTATGTTTCCGCATGCCCTTGCAGCTGACTCCAGACCCTCATCCCAGTCCGCCTACTATCATGACATACTCTTCCTGCAACAACTTGCGCCTCCACTTCACCTCCGCCCGTTTGCCCACCCGATTAGTAACGAGGTTAGTAATGCCAGCATTACAGGCCTTGATGGGATCTTTCTGGTGACACCCATGCTATTCAGAAGAACTGTGCACTAGGCACTGAACAAAGCCCACCACGACACCCCTCAACAGGATGCTCCTGCTTGCACAGGCCCACAAATACAGGGTAGGGCTATGAGATACCGTGTGGTAAACATGTGCGTGTGGGTGAAGGGGGGGGACGCGCAGCGTCATGAACCGCTGCTAACAGCACACCTGTTAGCATTGACCTACAGGCCACACCACATACCTTCCTTGAACGCAGCGCCACCCGCCAGCAGCCCTGCCAGCACCTCAGCCGCCGCTGACGTGGCGGGGCGGTCCACGTCAGCGGGCCGGGCGAGGGCGGCCGTGATCGGGCCCCTCAGCGCGGACAGCACGGTGGCGGGGCTGACCAGGGACAGCACCTGCAGCGGACAAAGCGCAGCAGGAAACTATGTCGCAGATAGGCAGGAGCGGAAAGACAGACTGCAGATCACGCAAGAGGGCAGGGTAGCGGCATGCGCCCC
>BBXU01002314.1:0-10390 GCA_001598975.1 Parachlorella kessleri
ACACACACACATACACGTGAGCGCGGGTAAGCGAGCTGGGAACAGCACCACCTGGACCAGGCACACAAAGCTGGGGCGCCAGCGGGGGTAGCAGAAGCCCCGACAGCACAGGCTGCCGCGTTGCCAGCCAGCCAGAAGGCTAATGTCGTGACTGTCGCCCCTGACCTCCCAACCACATAAGCCAGCAGGCATAGACACGCCCTGGGCCAACAGCACGAGCACAAGCCCAGTCCACTGTCAGAGGAGACGGAGTGACTGACAAAGGTCCCTCCCCCCCTTCCCTTCCGTACCTCCTCCTGCGAGGGCTGGTGCCACTCCAGCTTGGCCGCCCCGCAGCCGCCGCCGTGCTTGTCTACATAGCACTCCACCTGGCCGTCAAACCCCTCCCCCTCCTCCCCGCCTGCGCCTGCGCCGCCCCCGGCCCCGCCGGCGCCCAGCGCCAGCGTGGCGGGGCAGGGCTCGTACTGCCGCAGCGGGTAGAAGTTGCAGAGGCCGATGATGAGGGAGGAGCAGGCGCGGGCCCCCGCCTCCTGGACCGCCTGCACATGGGTAGTTTGTTTAAGGGTTTGTAGTGATGAGTCACAGGTTGAGACGAGATGGCACAAGCCGATGATAAGGGAGGAGCAGGCGCGGGCGCTCGCCTCCTGGACCGCCTGCACACATGGGGAAAATGCATAACATTGTAAGGGGGTAATCTTGAATTGGGGGCAGCTCTGATACATATATGAATATATACTTGTGGGCGCCCGCCTCCTGGAGCGCCCACACACACAAGGAAATGTATACCATGTTGGGGGGCAATTTGCATTTGGAATGGTGGAGTAGGATATAGCACACACATACAGATGAGTGGGCGCCCGCCTCATGCACACATGAGGGTATGTATGCCTATCTGGGCAAAACCTCACAGTTTATATTTCCCAGAATGTCCCAACAGCCCGCCCGCCAGTGACGTGGCAACTGAAGCACATGACAAAGCTGACTAACCCGGCTCTGCACAAGCCGCTGACCGTCTCCAGGACATGCACCAGCTGCTGTCAGGACCAGCTGCTAGACTCCCCTTACGCTGGTGACAACCATGACTAACCTGGTTTCGAACAGCTGCTGGCCCCCCCCAAGGATGCCCACCGGCTGCTGGCGGGACCTGCTGCTACATCCCCACACCGGTGACAATATGACTAACCTGGTTTGGTGCAGCCGCCGCCCCCTCCAGGATGCCCACCAGCTGCTGGCGGGAGCGCAGCACAGCGGGGCCCATGTGGTAGCCCAGCGAGGACAGCAGCGCCAGGCGCCACCTCAGCGCCGTCTCCTCCACCTGTGAGGGGGGGCGGGAATATACATTTCGGAGGGGGTTTCAAGCAACTCAGGAAAATTGCAGCAGGGCCCATGTGGTAGCCCAGCGAGGACAGCAGCACCAGGCGCCACCTCAGCGCCGTCTCCTCCACCTGCAATTGGCGGGGAACACTATTTTTATTCCCTGGAGGGATTCTGCGACTTGAGCTGGCGGACATTGCAGCGCAGCCTTATTGTAGCACAGCAGAGCCGGCAGGGCGCCACCTCAGCGCCAGTCTGGCCCACCTTGGCAGGCATGGATTTCCTGCTATCCAATACAGGGTGCAGGTCCCCGCTGTGCGTTTCTTACAAACTACCGAAATGACACAACCTACCCGAACCACCACCAGATGCACCCGAGCAACTAGACCAAAGGCGAGCCAGGGCACTGCAAGGCGCAGCAGGGCAGACTGGTCTTGATTCCACAAACCAGTCCATGTTGGGTGTCTGGCAGCGGTGCACGGGTCTGTGTATGGTGGTTTCTTGTCTTTAATGTGAAGAGGGGGGGGGGGGCACGCAAGGCGGGCCCAGCGCGCTACCTACCCTTCCACCAGACGTACGGTCTGATCTTTAATACAAAGAACCAAAGAGAGCACATTTAGCTTAGCTCAGTCACACCCTTATGCAGTGCACCGTTCAAGCGCCGAGCATACTAAAAAGCACAAAGGTACAATCCCAGAAAACAGACGATGGCGCCCACCTTGGACAGGCGCTTGGTGCCTGACTTGGCCACGGCCGCCACGTCACGGCTCAGCGCGGCCAGCAGGGGCGCCAGCAGCGCCTCGGAGGTCGCCTCGGCATCACACCAGGCGATGGCGTTGCACAGGATGCTCGCCTCGGCGCTCACTGCAGGCAGGCAGTAGAGGCGCGTGCCAGCATGTGGCTACCCAAATGATCTCATAGGAGGAAAGGAAGAGCGTCTTCACTGAAAGACGCCGACGCAATACGGCCCCCCGGAATGGCGAATGTTCTCCTTGCGGGAGCGCCCCAAACGCCAGCTTGACTGTGCACATCTCAGATACAAACACTCCTTACTAACGCATGACTCACCCGACGCCAGGGTGTTCTCCAGCAGGAACGCCCACATAGCCAGCAAGCCTGTGCGCACCTCAAAGACATACACTCCTTACTAATCCATGACTCACCAGACGCCAGGGTGTTCTCCAGCAGGAACGCCCCCACCCGACGTATGGCCAGGGCACGCAGTCGTGGGGGCAGCCGCACAAACAGGATCTCCATCAGCGGCCTGCAGACAGCGGCTCAAGATACCAGGAATCTCGAGGCTGACCGTAGATACCACCGCAGGATCTCCATCAGTGGCCACTGCACAAATAGCTTTCACAACAGCCACAGCCGGGGCGGGTGTGTCCGCAGTAGTGTGACCATGAGGGGAAGGCCAGCAACCGCTGGGAGTGTGGCTGTCGAAAGAGCAGGCAGCGCCAGTGCTCCCGATCCCCTCAAAGGCTCCTGCTACGGCTCTGGATGGTGCACGCCCGAGGCAGGGACCCTCGTTCAACCTTCCAACTGACACCACGCGAGACTGTGAGTTGCATACCATCACTTCAACAGCCCCATCAGAGCCGCCCTGTTCTCTCCCCCCCAACATGGAGAACCGAAACCCCCTGTCCCCCCCTCGATATGGAGAACAGAGGCCCCTCCCAGCTCCAAAAGGCACCCCCCTGTCCCCACCTAAACATGGAGTTGCTCTCCAGCAGGAATGAGGCAGACTCCACGCCACCCAGGGCATCCGTCCCAGCATGCTCCCCTGCAGGCAGGAGGGGGGGGAGGGCGCGCGGGTGTCGGCATGTGAAAGATGTTAAAGGGGGAGGGGGGTATAGGCACCCCGCATGCCTTCCCCCAGCAAGATGCTGGCTGCCATCCCCAACCCAGCCAGCTTGGCGCAATGCGGACAACCCATGTCACTGGCTAACCCAGCAAAGCTGCTTGGAAGTGGGACTTGGTCGCTAAGTAGGCCACACACCGCTTCCCACCCCAGTTACATCAACCCAAGTCAGGGGGGGCCCACCACGCTTGCCCGTGCCCCCACAGTACTTCTCCGGCCGTTCACAGCGCCCTGCGAGGTTACAGAAACGCATGACTAGTACCAGCCCCCGCCCCCTCGGTGCTGTTCGGCCGCACCCAGGTTGGCCACAGCCCTATCTAAACCCGTGCTGAAATACATCAGAAAAGTGCAATCACATGACACCCCTGATCCCCCCCCTCCGGTGCTTCGGGGCGTCCAGGCTGGCCACGGTCACAAAGATTGTGTGGGGTTATCCAATCCACGGCTAACCACCGCCCTCACCCCCGCGGTGCTGCTCTGGCGCGTCCAGGTTGGCCACGATGGCAAACACCCGGCTCAGTAACTCCTCCGCCCACTCCTCGGTATAGAGAGGCAGGGAGGGGGTGGGGCTCTCCTGCGCACACACAGAGAGGGACCAGGACAGTGAGGCCCACAGGAGTGAGCAGTGGCGGTCAAGCCACTGTTCCAGCCTGGAGGGTTTCATGCTGTAGCAGCAGCTCCTCCGCACACCCCTCGGTATACAGAGGCAGGCAGGGGTTGGGGCTCTCCTGCAGTCACAGGGGGAAAAAGAGGCTCCGGGGCACTGAGGGTGCTTTACAAGCAAGCGCAGCAGTGAGCCACTCTTCCGCCCACTCCTTGAGTACAAACGCATAGACGTGGCGTTGGGACACGGTGATGCCACCAAGCACAGTCCACAGCCGGGCCACCCTCCGCCCTGTCAAGCCACACAACAGCACATCTGGGGACCGCACGCGGCTTCCCACCGCCTACCGAACCTCACACACAACCTCCAGGGGGGATTAGAATGCGGTACTCACAGGCAGCTGGCCCACGCTGCTGAGCACGCAGCAGAAGAACCGGAAGACGGCCAGCGACTTGGGGGGGTCGTTGGCATCAATTCCGGGCAGCATGGCCTGCATCGCGCCCGCCACAGCGGCGGCCGCGGCGGCGCGGCGGTCCTGGGGTGAGTCGGCGCCACCGCCTGCGTAAGGCTTGCCCAGGGCACTGAGTTAGATTGATGTCAGGGGCAGGGTGTGTGTTGTAGGTGTGTAACGGGGTGTGGGTGGGGGAGTGGGGGGGGGTGGAGTTGTTCATGTCTCAGGCCCTGAACTATGTGTGCCTGGCCATGTCGGCTCACAAACGGTCCCTGCGAGAATCGCCGCCTGCGTGACGCTTGTCCCGGGCACAGCAGGAGTCAAGAGGGCAGGGGGTGAGGCCGTCGGTGGTGAGTCTTGCCCCTAAAACACGCGTGCATGAATGCGCCCGCTACTCCGAAAACACAGGAGAGTTCATCTGGGAGCATAACATGCACGTCACGGCGCTGTCACCTGCTCCCAGTCAGCTGGAAGGCATGACAGACCCAAGCGGTTGGCGTTCTGGGGGAGCTATGATGCAAGATTTAGATGCTACATAAGGAGAACCCTGGCACATAGCAGGCTGACCTTGGGTACCGCCAGCTGGCTCAAGGGCCCCCCCTGCCCCTTCGCCCTCTATTCTCAGCCCGGCGACCAGCAGGGGCCGCACACACAGGCTGAGTGTCTGGATGGCAGTGGCCAGCTGGTGGGAAGCCGTCACCTGAAGGCATGACAGATGGCATGACAAATACACCGACTCAAGGGAATCATATTGACTGCGTCTGGATGGCAGTCGCCAGCTGGTGGGAAGCTGTCACCTGCGAGCAGGCGGGCATGACAAACGGTATGACAAATACTCCGACTAAAGGGAGCCATATACAAACAGCGTCTGGAAGGGCAGTCGCCAGCTGGCGTAAGCTGTCACCTGCGAGCAGGCGGGCATGACAACAGGCATGACAAATACACCGACTAGAGAGATTCATACTGACAGCGTCTGGATAGCCGCCCAGGCTGGCTGCGAGCAAGCTGGCAGCCATGAGCTGGCAGCGGGCATGACAAACACACTGACTAAAGGTGACACCACGGTAGCAGCCTGCTGGTGGAAGCTGCTTGCTGCCTTGGAGAGTCAGGGCTGCTGCAAGCAGTGGCCACCACCACCTCACAACACCCAGCGCCTGTTTGCTGCTGCCACGGAGCGGATCGCCTGCTGTGATGGCCGGCTGTGGCCCCTCCCACAAGCCACAACTCCTCCCACTAGCGGCCGTGCCAGCGCACCCCAGCAGACACGCAGCCGCGGCAGCAGCAAAGCAGGACCCCTCCTCCCCTTAGCACTGCTCCGGCAGGGCACAGGTCGTTATCACACCAACAGAACAGGAAAGGAGTCAGACAACCAAAAAACCAATGAAGTTGAGCGGAGTTAAAACGCAGGAACTCACAGTTTCCAGCGCTGCCTCGAACTGCTTGTGTGCCAGGGGCAGCACCAGGTCGGGCTCCAGGTTGGCCATCGCGGCTAGGACGTAGGAGGAGTTGCGGGTCAGGCCTTTGTCCTGCAATCAGTCATCGCATGAGTCCTGGCTTCGGTACTGAGGCGCTGGAGCCCAGGCGCGCAGCACCAGGTCAGCCGGCACGGTTAGAGAGGAGTGGGGAGTCGTGGGGGAGGTCCACGTCCCGCGGTGGGACAGAGCGCGTGCCAGGGCGTGTGTCAGAGCTTACACCATCGCGCGGGGCGGGGGGGGGCACAAGGTCTTCTCCACAAATCTCATGCGGGAGTCGTTTGGCATACAGGGAAGAGCCGGGTCCAATCTAGGTCGGACGACAAACAGGCATGGCTTTTCGGCCCTTCCCCTGCGGCGAGTGACGTCGGCAAAGCCGATAAACACGACAGGCCTCATCTAAAGAACATCATCAGTCCAGGTATAGTTGACTCAACCCACCTTGGCGAACTGGCCCTTGGTTGCCAGCCTGACTAACCCTGACACAACCCGCCGTCGCGTCGCTGGCGCTGCCAGGTGGCGCCGCGCGGAGGGCGCCACCGCGCCTGCAGCCAAGCCAGAGACAGCGAGCAGTCTGAAGAGAAACAAAAGCCAACTCGCCTTGATGCACACTGCTGCCTTAAATGCAGTAGAATAAGCGAGGAAGGCACCTTAGCATCGGCCCTCCCCCCCCCCTCTTCCTCTCAACCCCAAAAACCATCACTAAGAGCAGACCCCTGTCAACAGAACCCCAACACCTGCCCACCTGACCCCGCCTCCTCCTCTGGCGCAGGCAGCGCGTCTGCGCCCTCCTCGTCTTCCCCAGAGCTGGTGTCTGGCGACTCTGTCCCCCCAGCCAGGCCTGCCAGGTTCAAGTTGCTGCCCATACCTGTAAAGCATGCAAAGCAAGCAACAATATGGAGGGTGGGGCTCTCCAGTCAGCCGTGCGTCACTGCTCCTCACCAGGTGCCATTTCAGTAGCACTGTGTGGTTTATCGGCTGGAGGTGTCTCTAGTGGCTCACGCCTCGCCGCTACAGCGGCGCCATCAAGGGTGCTGCCCATGGCTGTGAGAAGCGTGCTGCTTCATGACGGCATGACTAAGGAAGGTCGGCTGCAACCTGGAGTTTGACAGCTTGGCCATCCATGCATGGGAAAGCCAGCTCTGCCAGGAGATAAATGAATGAATAAATGAACAACACAGTAAATAAAGAAATAAAGAAATAAATACGCCCAGGCAAGGAGATACCCGCACCAGCGACAGGCACCCATAGCCCAACCCATTATGTGTGGGCATAGCGCCGCTGGCTACACCACTACCATCATGGAATCCTGGGCTCCAGGTGCATCCTGGGCTTGGCCGTTGCCCAGGGGCTGGTCAGACATACTGCAACCTATAGGATGTCCTCCCTCTTCAACGAGCACAAAAGCCGCCCAGCCGCCCAACATGCTGAAGCAATGACAAAGATGTACCCCCCCCCCCCCTCCCGGCCCCACGCCCTGCTTGACCACCAACAACTCACCCACATCTGTCTCGTCGTCCTCCAACAGTGCTCCATCACCATTCTCACCGTCCGCATCTGCAGCGTAGCACAGCACAGCCCAGTCAACCCCCGCAAAGAGCTTGCTTTGCGCCCCGCCTCACTCACCCACCCACCACCCACCCACCACTCCATAGGTTGCTCAGCATCGGGCCCCCATCCAACTGGCGCCTCCCATCAGCCGCCCACACTGCCCAAGCACCTGCTCAACAAGCTGACTGACTGGATGAGTCACCTGAGTCATCACTCCCGCCGCTGCGCCAGCCGGGCAGCATGCTGTCCCAACAACTAATAGCTGACTGACTGGGTGACTAACCTGAGTCGTCGCTCCCGCCGCCGCGCCGCAGCGCCAGGTGGGCAGCATGCTGTCTCAACAACCAATAGCTGACTGACTGGGTGACTAACCTGAGTCGGCGCTCCCGTCGCCGCGCCGCTGCGCCAGGCGGGCAGCGTGCTCCCCCACCACCCGCTTGCACAGGTGGTTACTAAGCTCGCGCAGAAAGTTGGAGAGGGTGGCGGTCCACCTGCAGCACAGTGAGGAAAGAAAGGGCGACGCACAATGAGGAAGGAAAGAAAGCAAGAATGCTAGACGCACAGTAAGGAAAGAAGGAACGACGCAGGGTAATGGAAGGAAGAACGGAGTTGGACAGGGTGGCGGTCCACCTGCCGCAAGGGTAAGCAAGTAGGAAAGGGGAGAACATCAGGTCAGGGGGATCACCCAGGTTTAGTTGAGGATGACATGGCCAGTCAGCCCCTCCACGACCCCACTTGCAAGCATGCCTCGCATATCCGCACCCTCCCTTCTCCCTCTTAACACGCACACACATGCGCGCGGAGTCCCACACCACAAATCAGCACCAAATCCAAGATTAGCACCGTCAGATTCCCCGGGCAGATACCCACCTGCCGCCGTTGCTGGGGTGGTAGTACTGCTCCAGCAGCGCCACCACGCTCTCCAGACGCTCCAGCACGGGATCCTTCCCCCCCTCCACCGCCGCATCCTCCTTCCCCGGTCCCCCCTCCCCACCACCTCCCTCTACAGAGACAGCGGCCGTTCCGGCTCCCGCCGCTGGGGGCGGTGGTGCAGGCGGCACCCGGCCTAGGAGGTAGACCATAGCCTTGGCCACGCTGGTTGAGCGGGATTTGATGTCAGAGGCAAACATGGACTGGCAGCTGAGGGGGACGGGGAAGCCTGCGGGAGAGAAGGGGTGGGGGCGGGGTGGGGGGATTGGTAAGGGGAGGGAGTCCCAAAAACGAATGCACAAAGCAAGCCAGATTCAAAATCTGGCAGCCTGAGGGGCACGGGGAAGCCAGCAGGAAGAAACCAACGGGCGCAGGTGTTTAAGGTGCATTTTGTGACTTGTGGTGTGTACGTATTGATAGTGGTGGTGGTGGGGGGGGGGGTTGCATTGTGTGAAGGTATGCGTGTCTGTGTGTGGTGGTGGTCGGTTGGGGGAGGGGGGGGGACAAGGGAGAAGGCAGGGAAACAGCTTCCAGCGGAGGTGCACGGCATAGCAGGCAAGCCGCGAAGGCCTGTGAGGGTTGCTGCGGCCAGCTGGGACAAACAGCAGGTGGGGTATACTCATCAAATAGTTGGCACGAGGCCTCATGCCAGTTTCTGCCATGACCCGGCATGAGCGCGGTCATGAGGTCATATCTGAAGGCAAGACTAAAAACACGCACCCCTAGGACGTGCCGCAGCAGAAAACAGTGTGCCCCCAGAAGGCCATAACATGCCCGCTTTGTCAGAGGCACAGCGGACGTGAGGCTGTGCCCCCTGGCATTTGCGCGGAGACAGCCACGAGTAGCAGCAACGCCAAGGGGTCAGTGGCCCGCCCCCTTCCCATCAGTGCATAAAGCAGTCCCACCAGGGAAGTCCGATGCACAAACAGCAGACACACAGCACGCAGGACCAACACATCCAAGGGGGTGGAGGCTGTTGCTGTGCCCAGCGTGAGGCACCCAACGTGTGTGGTAACCCCCTAAACCCCTCAACTTGTCAAGGTCCCCAAGGGTCCCCCACTCACTGAGGGCGCCGAGGCTGTTGCCCTACCTAACGCGTGACCACCACCAAAGAAATGTCCAGGTCCCTCAGGGCCGACATTCACAGAGGGGCGCGGAGGCTGTTGCCGTTCCCAGGGGGGGGATGGCTGTGAAGAAGCAGAAACAACATCATTTCCGGGAGATCGACAGTCACTGAGGGGCGCAGAGGCTGTTGCCCTACACACCGCATGAAAACCCCCACCCCTAACGACATGTCAAGCTTCCCAAGAGTCCTCCACTCACTGAGGGGCGCGGAGGCTGTTGCCGTGCCCACCGGCACCTGGAAGCTCCACATGAAGCGCGTGAACAGCTCCGGCAGCAGCTCCTGCCACCCAACCTGCCCTGCAGCACCCAGCAGCAGCAGCACAGGCAATCGGGTGACAGCCCCGGCAGCAGCTCCCGCCACCCAACCTGCCCTTGCAACACCCAGTAGCAGCAGCATGGCAAGTTGAGTGTCGCCAGGCCCGCGGCACCCACAGCACAGCTTCCTGAATAGGGCCCACCCTAACTGTGGTGCCGCTTCGCAGGCACATGCGGCCCCCAGCTCCTTATCCATACCCCCAACCTAAAATGCAGGCAGCACAGCCCCCCCCAATGGGGTGTATTTCCCTATAATTATGAAATCCACCCACCGTGCACGTCATGCTTGGCCAGCCGGGCAAAGATGCCATACCACAGGCTGTCCCAGTAGTAACAGTGTGGCAGCTTGCCCCACTGCTCCAGCCAGTGGCGGGCCCAGTCACCCCAGGCAGCAGCGGGGGAATCCGATGCCCCGGGGGCAGGATCGGATGCTCCAGCGGCACCCGCGCCCTGCCTGCTGAGCAGCTCGTGCGTGGGCAGGAACATGGCTAGCCAGCCAGCCGCCTGCGGGCAGCGCGCAGCATGGGCAGGCTTTTCAGAGGGTAGTCACAGGTTAGATACAGCGACGCAGCGTCCAAGGAGGCAGCTTGGGAGGAGAGCTTCTGCAGCTTCTCTTCACAATGCCCTCTGACCCAGGGCTTGTCAAATGATGGGATCTAACACACAAACACACGAGCTTGCACCTCTCAACGTTCAGGCTTCATCTGGTCAGCTAGCATAGGCTTCAGCATCCCAAAGGAACCCTTACGCGACCATGAGCAAGCGCC
>BBXU01002318.1:0-13727 GCA_001598975.1 Parachlorella kessleri
CCAACCCCTTGCTACCCCAGGTCTATGAGGAGCATCTGAAGCAGCTAGACCTGAGCGGGGCCAGACGGCAGCAGCAGGACAAAATGATCGCTGGGGGCGGCTCGCGGGTTGCCTTCAATTGGCTAAGTGCTTGTGCTATGAAGGACACATGGAGAAGCTTGGTGGGATAGACCTTTGGTTGTGTTTTCTGTTGGTTTCCCCGTCCGGACGGGGTGGTGCATGCCATTAAGAATTGGTACTTGGATCTTGTGGTTTGTGGGCATAGTACATCCTGGCTTTTTGTTGGCCCCATTTGGGGGACTCACGGCAGCATGGTCAGGTGGCGGTACGCTGTTAGACTAGACTAGACTACACAGCCCTGGCTGAATAGTGCCAGCAGCTGGCGAGCTCTGAGAGGCGATTGCTAGGACTCCCACGCTGTGGCTTTAACCGGCGGCAGGTAGCGCAGCACCAGGAGAGGTCGCCATAAACTGAATGCAGTCAATGCAAGGCATGAGGCATGCTCTGGGCTGGGCTATCTTGCACAATGCATCTGGGGCAGTGAAAGCAGGTTTGAGACCTTGGCAAGCCCACTTTGGGAGTCACACAAAAGCTAGCCTAGGGTCCAAGGTAGGAACTAGTTGTTCCTACCTTGGAGCAGCCCTCCGTCAGCTTATGAAGGAAGTCTTGCTGGTGTACTGGATTATGCCTCCTACTGACTCTGCATTGTCACCTGCAGAAGCGTGCCGTGCCGGAACTGCGCCAACCTCGGCAGGTGGCCACAACAGACGAGAGTGTGACTGGCCATGGTAAATCACAGCAGCGCTTGCCATCCTTTCCCATGCAGGCCCAGGCAACCTGTGTCCAAGAAGGCTGAGCAGGCCGGAAGTGGCTCTTCCAGCTGACCAGCCCAGCGGGGGAGGGATTGTGAGTCAGTGGGGGTATAGTGGGCAGTGTTTGTGTTAGGAAAGACCTGGGGTGCGGAGATTTTATGTCTAAGCGACCCAGAACGATTGGTGACATCCAAGGGAACATACTTCAGGACTAATGGATGGCTTGTTACCAATGGATTGCGGCCAGTACGCCTTTGCAAAGCCTGTTTGTGCGCTGGCCAATGAACATGCCCCAGGTGCTGCTCCTGCTACAGCCCTGCTGCCAGGGTTGAAGTGGTAGCACTGGCCAGGGGTCCTGCGGCTGCTGAGGCACATGCGAGGCACCTTGCCTCGGCCTGTCAGGACTGTTGCACCGCTGGAAGGCTGCCACAAGGGCAAGCTTTGCCTGGATGGCTTGTAAGGTAGTAAAATGGATAAATTATTAGGCTTGCCCACCATATAGCTATAATGCAGGTGACAACAGGGGTCAGATAGCAGTTTGAAGGGTGCAAGTCTCCCAAATTGTAGCCCAAGCCGCACACCAGCCCTACGTCACCCGCCAGCAGCGCGACCAAAAAGGCTATGCTCCGACTGCAGACAATCAGCACAGCACTGAGAACCATGGGACTCAGATAGGCTACCATTAGCGTAGTGTCACAACCCAACCAAAATCCCACCTTAAAGCACTGTACAGGGCACTGACAACCTGCTTCTGCCGCAATGTCACCAGGGCAACAGCATTTACGCCACCGTGTTCCTGCCATAAGCTTGGGGCATAACCTAGACATAGGATGCACAGCGCCAGCCCATACAGCAGGGTAGTTTTGCCCAGGGCGGCCCTCATATTGCTAGGAGGAGAGCCGTGGACACTCCTCAGCATTTCACAAGGGTTGGAGGCGGCCCGAAACTGTTGTCTGCACGTTCGAAGCTAGAAGTGGTTGGTGCAATAGAAGGACACACCAGGGGCACAAGAAATGAGTGCGGGGCAGCCACAGGCAAGGGAGCTGGTCATCAGGTGTAACAGACTAAGAATTAGAGCCAAATAAGAAAGTAATAGAAGCAAGGCACAGCACTACTCTCAACAGTTAGACACCGTCCCCGCACTGCTTGAAAGCCACACAGTCAACTAACTGCAAGGTGGCCTGCCTGCCTGTCAACTGGGCAACATCGACGCCAGTCTGTTAATGTACCCGTCACATGGCACCCACAGGTGGTCATGACAAATAATTCAATATTCCAGAGGGGTGGTGTTTAATAACACCGTGGCTTGTTGGGGGTTCAGGCAGAAGCAAGGCCCGTGAGCTTAGGCGGAGGTAAACTTGGTCACGGCCTTGGTGCCCTCGGACACTGCGTGCTTGGCCAGCTCGCCGGGCAGCACCAGGCGCACGGCAGTCTGAATCTCGCGGGAGGTCAGGGTGGGCTTCTTGTTCACGCGGGCCAGCTGGGCGGCCTGGGTGGCGATCTTCTCAAACTGGTCAGCAATGAACGAGTTCAGGATGGCCATAGCCTGCACATGGGTCAAGTGCAGGAAGTGATCAGTACTGGTTCCACTGCCAAGTTAAGATTCAGCCATCATGGTTGCATGCCATCATACAAGCACAGCGTTCCAAAAAGATGAAGGCAGGCATACAGCAGCCAACCCGATGCCCCGACTCGTGCTGGTCAGCAGCAGGCCCACCTTGCTGGAGATGCCGGTGTCCGGGTGGACCTGCTTGAGGACCTTGAAGATGTAGATCTTGTAGGACTCGACGCCCTTGGGCTTGCCGCCCTTCTTCTTCTTGTCGCCGGTCTTCTCGGCCTTGCCCTTGGCTGCGGCCTTGGCAGGGGCCTTGCTCTCGGGCTTGGTCTCAGCCTTGGGAGCCATGGTGCTGAGGATTATTGCGTGGGAGAGAGGAGCAAAAGCTGAGTTGATGGTAGGCTGGGAGGATGAGGGTTTTGTAGTGCTGGCTGGATGGGGCACGCCAGCAGTGGACTCAGCCTGCAAGAGGGCTGGATAGGTCCGCACCATCCAACTCAGCCACGCGCACCCATCTGCCCTTCCTCCGACCCTGGCCAGCACCTGGAGAGTGCTTGGGACGTTGCTTCGTACAAAGGCCGGGCCTCTCACCCATCTCCTCACCTATCTCCCCTGCTTCCCCTCGCATCATCAACAGCCAAGCAACGATGAGCGGCCGTGGCAAGGGCAAGACCGCCGGCAAGAAGGCTGTGAGCAAGTCCACCAAGGCTGGGCTGCAGTTCCCCGTGGGCCGCATTGCCCGCTACCTGAAGAAGGGCCGCTACGCTGGTGCGTCCTGGGGAAGGTTGGAGACAGGCAGCACCTTGTGATCACGGTGTTCACACCAGGCTGCAGATGGCTGTGCTGCCACGTGCAAGACTCTATGGTGCTTGCTAGACTTATGACCCCCCCCCCCCCCAACCCCCCTTCAAACCTCACAAACCCTGCCTGTTTATGCCTGCTGCAGAGCGCATCGGTGCTGGTGCCCCCGTGTACCTGGCTGCCGTGCTGGAGTACCTGGCCGCTGAGGTGCTGGAGCTGGCTGGCAACGCCGCCCGTGACAACAAGAAGACCCGGATCGTCCCTCGCCACATCCAGCTGGCTGTGCGCAATGATGAGGAGCTGTCCAAGCTGCTGGCCGGCGTGACTATCGTCGAGGGTGGTGTGCTGCCCAACATCCACTCCGTGCTGCTGCCCAAGAAGTCCGGCAAGAAGGAGGCTGCTGAGTAACCGCATCCCTACCAAGCATCCCGTAAAACAAACTGGTGTAATTAAACACCACCATTATGGAGAGAGCTTGCTGCACTCACTCTCAGGCTGACTAAACTGTGCCATTTATCTCTATGCCTGAACTTCTCTGACGATATTGATACAGGTTGGCCCACTGAACTTGCTGGCAGAGACCGGTGAGCAGCAAGGCTGTGTCACAGCCTTGTATCACTTGCTGGGCACACTATCACTCAAGTCTTTGATACGTAATATCTTCTGGTGTAGACCACCTAAGCTGGTTGTCCCTGTCGTCCAGCAGCTTGCTCAAATAGGCGGAGCAGAAGCAAGTCTTGGCTGCCACACCTTGCCCCCAAGCAAGGGCCAAGGCTGTCTAAACCGCCTCACACACCACCCTTGATGGGTTGCAGGCAAGTGCAAACAGTCAATCCTAGGATACTCTCTAAGACAGTACACAGGAGCCCTTGCAAAAGCACTGACAGCTTCAAGCTTGACTCAAGCCCATTGCTCTGATTCTCAACCTCGGTTTGGATTATGTGTCACAGTCAACAAGGAAATAGCCAGGAATGGTTGGGTAGCCAAGACCATAAACCGGGTGGGGTTGTATGCCAGCATAGCTGGGGAAGCTTTTATACAGACGTCTACTCTAGTCGTTGCACGAAGAGGTCTCCCTGTGTGTAGCAGGTGACCCTGATAGCGCATAACACTCATGTGTGGACAGAGAAATTGCCTCAGCGTAACTAGGACCAGGCAAAAAGTCTCCAGATACTGCCACTTCAACTGGCAGCTGACCCGGTGAAACCTGCAAATGAGCATCGTTGAAGACTTCACTTCCCCGTCATGTAAAACTCGCGAAGAGACTCACTGTCACAAGGGCGGACTCTTGGCAAGCGTTGCTCCAGGCGCTGGCGCTCGGATTATCCCGCCAGGTAAGCCGGGCTTCAATCAAGCCCCTCCCACCTTCCCACGCAATTCTGCACCTCTGCTATCTACGGCCAGCTGTGATGTGGCCATGGCAAGGTCCCTATTGAGGGCGCGACCCGTGTCCTCTCCGAAGCGCTGCTCTTGCCCTTGGCAGGCCCTTGTCCGCAGCACAGCATGGTCAGCTTCACACCGTAACGGGTCCAGGGCCGTGGCGTGCGCTGCGGAGGTGCATGACCCTCCTGGTGCCCATCCGCCACAAGAGCTTGCTATAGCCAGCAGCAGCAGCGCCCCAAGCGCCACTGCTGAAGCAGCAGCCGTCACAGGGGAGAAAGACGCGGAGGAGGACAACCTTGAGCCTGCTAAGGACCTGGTTGACTGGCTGTGCCAGGCTTACTCTATCACAGAGAAGCGGAGGGTGCGAGGGCCGCTGCGCAGGGCGCAGGCTGCGCTGCGGGCAGAGGACCCCGGAAGGGGGAGGCTCTCGCTGGAGAGGGACATCCTGCCCAAGCTGGAGGTGCGGTGGTCGGGGGTGGGGGGCCGCGCTGTGCTGTGCTGTGTCGTGCTGGGTGGTGAAGTGCGACGCTCAGTTGCAAGTCTCAAGCTGGAGGTGTGTAGCGTCATCTCTAAAAGGAAAGAAGGAGGTGGGAGTTGTCTGGATGGGCCGTGCCATGTTCGGCTAAAGCTAGGTGGAGCGGTAGCCCTAGAAGTGCTTGGAACCCTGGAGGTGGCACTGTCGAGTGCTGCAATGCTGTGCTGTGGTGGAGATTGATAAGTGGCGTGCGGCCGACCCTAGCAGTGGGTTGGCAGGCCGCGTGCCTGTGCTGTAGTGCTGTGCTGAGGGGAGGGAGCAGGTGGTGGCGGGCGGGGCCCCTTTTTTCAAGGCAAAATACTCTCGTGCCTAGGCTCCAGAGCGTAAGGTCCCAGCCTGGGTGGTGTGTGCGGGCTGTCTGCAAGCTGCTGCCCTTGCGACGTGCAGTTGTGGACTGCTTCTGACACTCTGTGTGCACTGCTGCAGCTGCTGGAGTCGTTAAGTGAGGGCCTGGGCTGGAAGGTGTTTGCCCGATACCCTGAGGAACTCATCCACCCGTATGCGACCGAGTACTGGGGCATCCTGGCCGCCTATCTCTTCACCACGGGGTTCTCCCCAGACAAGGTGAGCATCTTGCCTCTCACTCACCCAGAGGCTGAACCCTCCCCCAGACCTCCTTCCGTGTCAGGCTGTGGTGAGCTCGTGCAGCCAGCGCCCTGCCCAGGAAGCTGCGTTGAAGCGCTCACATTCTCCTTGCTCCCCCTTGCTTACACCCTCCATCCCGCCCGCCCTTCCCCTTCCCTCTCCTTTCACCCACGCTTGCCTCCCTTTCGCACAGAACCTCAGGCGGCACCTGTCCAGTCTTACATCCCGATGTGCGCTCTGTTCCCAAGCAGACATTATGTCTCTATCTGCCCAAGTGCTGCGCTTCCTTTACCAAGGCAGCCACCCCTCCTGCCCCCCCTCGCTCCCTCGCAGATCTCCACCCTCTTCTCCCGCCACCCCTGCCTGTTTGGCCACGTGGTGCGCTCCCCCGACAACCTGCGCCGCCTGTTTGGCTGGCTGCGGGAGCTGGGGCTGGGCCAGGGGGACGTCCTGCGTCTGGTCGACCGCCTGCCGCTGCTGCTGCAGACAGATGTAGAGGCAGGTGGGTGGCGGCGCGGCGGGCATCGGGGTGGGAGGGGGGGCGCAAACGTGTACAGCTGCTTGCAGGCATGGTCGGTTGGGCGCTGGGGTGATGGTCTTAGAGGGGGATGCTGTGGGTGGCTGGTGGGCATTGCTCCAGTAGCTGACAGGGGATGCGACGGCTGTTGTTGGCTATTGGAGTGTAAGCGGCAGCAGGCACGCGGGGCAATGACATGCGGGGCTTAGGCTGTCGCCGCCGCCGCTGTTGCGTTCACCATCCAGGCAGTGTCACTTACACAAGCCGTTTCAGGACCCAGCGCACTTCTCTCCCCGGCTCCCCGTTGTTGTTTTGGTTGCTGCTGCGCTGCTGAATCCCCCCGGCTGGGCCCCAAGTGGGGTTGTCGCCGGCCTCTGCTCTTCTGTGGGGAAAATCAAACTCATAGGTAAAGTGCCGCTCTTTACGGTCCCTGGCGAGACTGCTCCAGCCCGGCAGGAACCTGCACCAACCGTAGAGTTGTCCTACGCATCTTGCGGCAATCTCCCAAGTAGCCTCCTCACCATCTTGCTGTGCAGTGCTCAAGCCGAGGGTGGGCGCCCTGGTGGGGCTGGGGCTGCCCCTGCCTAAGGTGGTGACAGCGGTGAAGAGGCAGCCGGAGCTTCTTGGGGTGGACTCGGAGGTTGTACAATTGCGGGTTGACTACCTGGAAGGGTGAGTATGGTAGCTAGTCGAATACCGCAAGCCTGGGAGGGCTTGCTGGCCCGCCTGCGGGCAGGTTCCACGTGAAGGGGAGTGGGACTAGTTTATAAACTCCGGTTATGATATGAGGTGATGCCGCTGAGGCTTGGCCGTTTGAGAGGGTAAGCCCATGGTGCCTGAGGGAGGACTGGGGTAGGTTTGTGAAGGCTGGCGGGCGGGCATGCGAAAGGGTGAGGGGTTTGGGAGCTTTAGAGGCTCACATCAACTAGGTCACAGCTGAGGAAGGACGCTGCCTGGGTAGGTAATGTTTGTGCGGGGCTTGTGGGTCTTGTGCTTTAATAAGGAAGTTGGGTGAGTCAAGGGTGCAGTGTCGGCACCCAGCAGCAAAAGTCTCCAAGGTATCCTGTAGAGGAATCTACGCCTCTCAGATATTTGGACTACCTTGTACGGCGAGAAGCAGGTCTTCGTCCCGCCCACGCGCAGCATGAGTATTTTTGGGTTGTGTGCCCCCAGGTAATTGATGTGGCCCCTGCAAACTGGGCCGCCAGAGCCGGCCCAAGGTCTTTCATACTGGTGTGGGAACACAGTGCTTGCATTTCTCACTATGCTCAGCTGTACACTAAACGGGTGCTGCCCCTCTGTGCCCGCAGGCTGGGCCTGAGCCGCCGCGATGTGTGTCGCCTGCTGGCCTCCGACCCCGCCCTCTTTGTGATGAGCCCCCAGGACAAGTTTGGCCCCATGGTGGATTTCTTACGCCACGAGCTGGGCTGTGGCGACCCTCTCCTGCGAAAGCTGGTGCGGGCCGGGCTCCTGGGGCGGCGAGTGGACACCCTGCGGGTAGGTGTGCACCTTGTGGAGAGGGTGACGACTGAGACCCACCTCCCAGAGCTTCATCCCATGCTGGGGTCGCACCCCGCCTGCTGGCCGGCTTGTGTCTGCCAATTTTTCCCACAGCCGCCTCTCTCAACTGCTCGCCTCCTGCCCTCTGGTAACCCATGCAAAGTGAAGCAGCGCCAAGTGGACCCCACTGACCCCCTTCCCCATGCCCTGCTGCAGGCTTCACCAAGTCCAAAAGTCCAAAGGTCATGCATTAAACTACCTGTATGTACAACCGGCTGCAGGCGCGGGCTGACTGCTGGCGGCAGATGGGTTTCTCTCCGGACCAGCTGCTGCGCATGCTGTCCTCCTGCCCCCGCCTGCTGCTGTACCCCGTCCAGCAGCCGCAGTACCAGGCCAAGCTGCGGTACCTGACGGAGGTACTGCTGAGGCCGCTGTCCAGCCTGGAGTCCTTCCCACAGGTACTGCTGGGGGTACCGCCTGCTAAGCAAGACACCGTTGAGGTTGCTGGCATGCTCACACCAAGAGTGAGCCAAAGGTCGGGGTTGTGATGGCCGCTGGTGTGTGTGTGTGGGGGGGGGGTCAGCGCCAAGCTAAGCCATGGTCCCTGGCTTTCGCCCTGCGGCAGGCGACGGGCGGACTCTGCCCTGCTAGCGGCCAACCCAGACCTCCTTCCCTTGTGCCGATATGGCTGCGTCATGCGTGGGGTTGAGTGATCGGGGAGTTCCCACCTCGCTGCATGGGGCTGCATGTGAGTGGCAGTGGCAGATTGTGTGAGCCACTGGGCGGAGTTGCATTTCTTTACACTTGGGGCTGGCAGGGCAGGGTAGCTACTGCCTGCTCCTAGTGCGGCTGGCAGATTCTACCACATCTAGGGTTTGGTATGCTACTATTGATACTTGGGGCTGGCAGGGCAGGGTAGCCAACTGCCGCTGCCTGCCGTGCTGCTGCAGTACATCTCGTACTCGCTGGAGGACCGAATCAAGCTGCGGGCAGCGGCGGCTGCACAGCTGGCAGGGCAGAGGATCGGGTTGTCAGAGTTGGCCAAGTCAGGTGGGTGCAGCATGCTGTTGTGATTGTACATGGTCGATAGAGGGGATTCCTGCGTCATGCATGTGGGGACCGCAGGAGCGGGGGGTCTGCTCATGGTCTGCACCTTTCGGCTGGGCGTGTGGGTTGCTCAGCCCCTGACACCCTCAGGGCCTGTCTGGGTAGTTGCATTCTTGTTGTTGGTGGCAGGCTGTAAGGGTGTGTTCCTCAGACCCCAAGATGCTGGGTAGATGTTCGTTTTTATTTGCTGGGGGCAGACGGTGGGAGTTCGGAGAGAACTGTACGAGCAGGGCTGGATGCAGGGTGGCTCGCCTGACTCTTCTCTCCTCTCTCATAGCACAGCACTGCGAAGCCAGCCTAGGTGACTGATGATACCCTGCTGCCGCTGCCTTAGATGAGGCCTTCTGCCGGGGCCAAGGCATCGCTGTGGAGGCCTACGGCAAGTTTGTGGCGGCCTGGGAGGGACGGCACGGCACAGCGCAGCACAGCACAGCGGGTGCACCAGAGGAGGCTGCTGGGGCTGGAGCTGCCACACTTGAAGGCTATTGTGAAGGAGGCAGTGCGGCAGCGGCGGCTGAGGCGGCGGCAGCACCGGGCCTAGCCTGGCAACACGGCGTGGGGAGTGCTCCAGCGGGCGAGGCGGCGGCGGCAGCTGCTTCGATGGATGGGAGTAGCTCAGGACCTCAGCAGATGCGGCGAGGGCAGCAGCGGCGGCAGCAGCAGCAGCAGTGATGATGATACCTAATCTGAAGGCTTTGCGTTGCACAGTTGGGTACTATGTATGGCTGGGAGATGGTGGCGGAGAGGCAACAACTGCGAAATGAAGTGTGGGTTGCCACCCTAACTTAGAACTGGCCCCTGCAGTCATCTGCTCGAAACACGTTAGTACATCCTCTTATACTACATACCGCAAGTGCCCACTATGCCCACCAAGTTTATTGACTTAGGCATACTATGCCAACAAAAGATTTTTGCATGCCTGGCTTTCCGAACTGTGAACCGTTCCTCTCCGCAATACATCCTAAGGAGAGACCAACTGGATCAGATCTCAGGCAAGACACACAGCATAACTGCATCCCAGCCCAGCCCTAGTACAGCGATATTAGCATGGGTGGCAGGTAGTGCGCACAGGGTGTGAGAGTTGAGCTGTACGTACAGGACAGGTGCAGAGTGCGCCTGAGTTCTGAGCCAGTAGTTCTCTCCCCAAGCTAAGGCCACTGGAAGAGTAAATATATCCTATCTCCACTCTGTTCGCACTACCTGCCAAACTTATGCCATCATAACCAGACAATATCACTATAACTCAGGCAAGACTCAGGCTCATTCTGCATCCAGCCCTGTCAGTCCAGTCCAGCCCAGCTCTATTCCCTGTTTCCATTACCTGCCACCCTTGCTAATATCAACCTATGGGATCTGAAATCAGGCAAGATCCAGAGTACACCTAGCCCCAAGGCCGTGGCTGTTCACATTCACCTCTCCTCCGCTGCAGTTGCCTGCCACCATCAACAAACACAATACATTTACTTGCACCCAAGCCTATCAGTTGACAGCTCCGCAACCCCCTATTCTTACCTGCTGCTCGTGCCTACGAGGCCCTAGCTTTACCTGGTACCCCGGAAAGATTGCTGGCTAATGCATCATGGTGACATGTATGAAGCATCCCATGAATGGCCTCGAGGCCCAGCTCCCGCAATCAGAGTGCACTGCGTGCTGCATCAACATGTGCAATACAAAAAGGCCACCTGTGACAGACACGCCACCAATTTGGGCTACGCATTTTGCACCCTTACCACATAGCCTGCCTTTGGAGGCTGCTGACAGAGTAAGGCATGATGCAGGTTGATTGCGGTGTTGAAGAACACAGCAGCTGGTTCATACAAGCTAAAGGCGGTAAAGATTTTACACGTGTGCATTCCAAATAGGTGGTGTTGAATAACACCGGTGTGGGTTGGCTGCCGCTGGGGAGCCAGCAGTTGTGCAGGCAGGTGGCTGCTTACGCGCCGAAGCCGTACAGGGTGCGGCCCTGGCGCTTGAGGGCATAGACCACATCAAAGGCGGTCACGGTCTTGCGGCGGGCATGCTCAGTGTAGGTCACTGCGTCGCGCACCACGTTCTCAAGGAACACCTTGAGCACGCCGCGGGTCTCCTCATAGATGAGGCCGCTGATGCGCTTGACACCGCCACGGCGAGCCAGGCGGCGGATAGCGGGCTTGGTGATGCCCTGCAGCAAGAGTTGGGGTGCGGACAAGGTGAGTGAGGCTGGAGTAGCTTGTGCAGTTGAGCTACATCAAAGCAGGTACAGCTCAGTTATGAGTACGATGACTGCAGGACAGCATAACGAGCATAGCCTTTTACATGGCTAACGAGGCAACTTTACAAGGCAAAGGAAGCCTCTGCTACCAAAGCCCTCCGGCCAGCACCGGCAGAGCTGCACACGCACCTGAATATTGTCACGGAGGACCTTCCTGTGGCGCTTGGCACCGCCCTTGCCCAGGCCCTTGCCGCCCTTGCCACGTCCAGACATGATTGTTCAATGGGGTTGGTTGTTGAGAGGACAGAGGAAAGCCGAGAGTGAGTGATAACTGTGAGACAGGACAGGGCCCTGTCCTGTCCTCAAAACCCTGCAGGGTTTTGAGGACCTTCCTTGCTGCTGACACGGCTGGGTGCGCGCACCCAGGCCGCCCAGGCAAGAGATGAGCTGCGATGGGCTGGGTAAGGAGGTAGTCCACGGGCTGCCCAGGCCTGCCAGAGCCTCGGATGGGTGCGCACCCAAGCCTGTGCTTTGCAAAGCTCAGATTTGGCGCGTTGCTCGCACAAACCCCACCAAGCCCTGGCAAGGCCTTTAATTACAAAACCCTGCTTGTCCACGCAGTCCTTCACCCACTTGTCGCTAATCTCCTCCCTCAGCACCAAGCACAGCAATACCATGGCCCGCACCAAGCAGACCGCCCGCAAGTCCACCGGTGGCAAGGCGCCCCGCAAGCAGCTGGCCACCAAGGCCGCCCGCAAGTCGGCCCCTGCCACCGGCGGTGTGAAGAAGCCCCACCGCTACAGGCCCGGCACCGTGGCCCTGCGTGAGATCCGCAAGTACCAGAAGTCCACCGAGCTGCTTATCCGCAAGCTGCCCTTCCAACGCCTGGTCCGCGAGATCGCCCAGGACTTTAAGGTCAGTGGGAGGGGTTGGTTGGGGAGAGACGTCTGTGTCATGCAGAGGTATGGATCAATTGCACTGCTTGTGTGCTCAGGTTCTGCGTGGTGCCCGGTGCTTGCAGCCGCTCTGCACCTTGTTGAAAGCCACCGCACCAAGTTACCCCCCCTGCTTCTCTGCTGCAGACCGACCTTCGCTTCCAGTCCCAGGCGGTGCTGGCGCTGCAGGAGGCCGCCGAGGCCTACCTGGTGGGCCTGTTTGAGGACACCAACCTGTGCGCCATCCACGCCAAACGTGTGACCATCATGCCCAAGGACATCCAGCTGGCACGCCGCATTCGTGGCGAGCGCGCGTAAGCGCCTGCACTGCTGCCTACCAAGCCGGTGGGCGGGCAGGCAGCACAAACCCCAACTGGTGTTATTAAACACCACCTCTTGGATAAAATGTCGCCTTACAACCCATGCTTCAAAGGTAGTCTGCCCATGCAAGGCATCCAGCCCTGTTACTTCACAGCTACCTTTTCCAGTTGCACACTCTTGCCATCGTGCGCAAAACTCCGGCAAGACTCGGAACGTTCTGCATCCAGCCCTGTCAGCACAGCTCACTTCTCACTCCCTGTCTGCACTACCTGCCACCCTTACTAAAGTTGCCTGGATTCCTGCTAACGCAGTCTCTGTCAAGGGAGGGTGTCTGGACCATGACAGTGTCCAAAGTTGCTGGTTTCAATTTTTTATGTCAACAGTAGCGCGATGTTTGCAGTGGTTGCTACACGTTATGCTAGACACGTAGCATACGTAGTTGTGGAGGAACAGGGTAGCTCTGAGCTGGGGCCTGCTTAGGGACCCGGGGTGATCAAGCCCGTTCTCTCTGAGCCGCGGCCCTGACTCACCACTGCTCGTACCAAAGCGTCCTACAAGGCCGGCCCATGGCAACTCTCGGACGGATATCGCCAGTAGACCTTGGCCTACCCGGGGTAGAACCTTATCAGAGAATATACTAGGTCCAGCTCAACTCTAGCTGCACCGGTAACTGTGGGCAAGGAAGCGAGGATACTTCCCAAGGGGCATGCCAAGGGGGCCTGACTAGACCGGTCGCCACCAAAGGTATTCGTTCCTCCCTTTTATAACACGGAGTCATGGGGCGACTATTACGGAAACTGTTCAAGGCAGCGGAGGACCACCTGGTCGGGCCACAGCAGCCAGCCGTCCAGCCGGCAGCCTCGTCAGACCCCACCAAGGAGACCGAGTACACTAAGGACCATGAAGCACAGAAGGATATGCCTCCGGGCGGCGAAAGGTGGGTCTGCCTCCTGCAGGCTGCGGACTCCGTAACTTGCGAGCAGTGCTGACAAGTTTGAGTGTGACGTGCAGTGTGGGCCACGGTGGGCGAAGGAAGCAGAACCTAATTGGAGGTGAGGCCAGAGCGGCTGCCAACTTTAATGTGCTAGTTGCAGTGGCTCCCTAGCATAGTGACTCCTAGTCACAATGGGCGCAGTGTGAGAAGTCCAGCAAACTTCACTCTCAGCACTGGGGAATCAGTTGACAAGAGTTGCTACTTTTTTTTCAAGCTGGGTACCCCCTATTAAGAAGGGAGGGGTGGGGGTGCAGTGGGGGATGGGGTGGCGGGGGGTACCACCACCGGCCGCACAACTCTATGTTCAACTATGCAGCATAGGTTGTATGAACATTTGAGGACATCAGAAGGCAGCTATGCAGCATAGGTTGTATGAGCGTCTGGGGAAATCAGAAGGCCGTCTGCACTGGATGTGCATTCTCACAGAGCCTGCCATCGAAACGCCCCCCCCCCCCCTTCGCCCGTCAAATGCAGCCTGCAAATGCACCCCG
>BBXU01002319.1:0-15543 GCA_001598975.1 Parachlorella kessleri
GGGGGGGAGGGGGGCCAGCAAGCTCTTGCAGAAGGCAGGTCCCCGGGAGGGGAAGGACCCCCACCCCCTTTATTACTAGGCCGTTTGTGATTAAGGGGTACACTTCTCCAGCTAGAAGAAAGATGTACCCTAAAAAGTAGCATGTCATGCCCAGTGGGCACTCCTGCCTTTGACTGGGCTGGCTGCAGGCGAAAAGCTCTCAATAGTGCAGCGCTTTGCTTATGTTTTCCGGATGCGAAACTCCGAAGCACGGCACCGCTGGGCGCTGAAGACCGCCATGGCCTGGGGCCTTTCTGTCCTCACCATTGGGTAGGGTTCATGGTAGTGTGCCCAGGGGTGACTTTATTACAGCTGTGGCGCCCCAGGGGGGAGCTGTAGCCATGCTGAGGAGTCGCAGAGCTGAGTTTGCTTCCTGAAGAGTGAAGGGCTGCATGTGGCAGGATAAGTTCATGAAGCTGAGTGGCAGGTGCTTTTTGCTGATGGCTTGTAGTGAACAGCGCGGGCCGGTAGGGATGCATGCATCGAGAGCAACTGTGCCTGCCCAGTAGTCAATCAAGGTAGAACTTTGGTCACCAGCGTTCCCACAGACAGCTGGCAGCCCAACGACGTCATGGGATGTGGCCGCAGTGGCAAGGCAAGGAACCCAACCCCGTGTTGGCTGGCAATTATAAGATGTAGTTTTTTGTGACATGCAGCATCATTTTCATCATCCTCTGTGGGACAGGTGGGTTCGGGGTGCCTCTGCAAGACCTCCACTTGCAAGCGCTGCTCCTATACGTGTTGCTCCTGCACACATTGCTTCTGCAAGCACCGAACATGAAGGCTTCAGCCCTTCAACAGTTTGGTCGGAACAAGCACTGAGTTTGGCGTGGCCAGCACTGGCCGAGACTGACTGCCTTGGCTAACTGATGTGCAGGAGTGTTCCCGGCCAGTGTTGACGAGATGAAGGCTGCTGACATCTATGTGCCCTACATGGTCAAGTGAGTGATGGACTCACGGCAGCCTAGTCAGGTGGCACCTGCTGTAAGGTAGTTTGACTTGGCTATAGGCCAAGTGAGTAGAGTCGTGAGCCCTGAGACTGCCTCGCGTCTAAACCAGGTCATTGAACAGCCTGTGGGGAGACCTGACAGCATCAGTAGAGGAGACCACTGGCCTTGCATATTTGTTGAGCATGGGCGGCAAGGGAACTTTAGCCGGAGGTGTGTGCGGTGCACGAGGTACCTTACTTGGTGCACGATGCATGCCGCTTTTGCTGTCCTGGTAGGTTTGGGCCTGGACCATAGAGCTGGTTTAGGGTGTGGCAGAGGCGGTTCTCACGTGTTAGGGGGCCATGTACAACCCCTCGAGGACTGGGAAAAGGCCTTGCTAGAAGGGTCACTATGCCACTGACTGGGTAGTGGTTGCTAGAAGTGTTACCTACACCAGTAAATGGATAGTGCGTGCTGAAGCCCACTGCAACCCGACCTGCCCTGCCATGCAGGTACGGTCTGTACATCCTGGCTGGGCTGGTGGTGCCCCTGGGCGTCTTCATGGTTTACGGTGCGTGCTCATGGGGACGGTGCCCAGTACTCACTTGGATGACGTGGCTTTGACCCTGTACCTTTCTGTACCCTTGGCAAAATCTTACACGAGGGATGCCATGTTCTGACCCAGAAGATTGTCAGTCGTAATTCACCTCGTTGTGGCGTCAACGCTGGTGGACACTGCGCTGGTGTCCCAGGCTGTCAGCGCACAAAGCTGACATAATAGCTAAGCTGCCTGGTGTCATCCACCTAGTCATTTGTAAATGGTGTTTAGGGTCAGTATGGAAGACAGGGTCCACAACTGTTCCGTGGGTGGTGCAGCAGTCGTTGAGAAATACATATACCTCATACTCTCTCATCCAGAGTACCCACGTGGTGTGCAGGGGCATTTAATCGTGGCTCGAGCCCGGCGCTGGGCACGCTTGTCCTCTGGTTCGGAGCATCAGGTAAGCTTTGGCGTCTGACTGGCAAGCTCCAAGCAATTTTGAGCCCAAGGCTAAGCGCTAGCACCCGTGCGCGGTGTTGCGGGCGGACAATGTACTCTCACGTGAGGAGTACTCATGTCTTCCCTCGTTGAAACGGATGTCAAGCATCCATGACAGAGTTTGGAAACCTGACAGCCGCTTCCCTGGCTGCAGTAACCCTCGGCACCATTGGGCTTACCATTTACCTCTTCACCAAGGATGCGGACATCGATGCTGACTGGTGGAGTTACCTCATCCAGGCCCTGGCAAGCACCTTCATGGATGCCAAAAATAAAAATACACTGTAGTTCACCAGTGGTGTGGTCTGTGCTTCCCAGAGCCTAGGCATGATAGTAACTGGGAGGCTGATAGCATGACCTGTCATGCACTCTACGTTCGAGTGCTATTTGACACTTACTGGCTGGCATTGGCCAAGTCTGAAATCTGCATGAACAATGGGTGACGGCTAGACTGCCTCAGCCAGTGCCTGGGCCTGCTGCCGACGCGAACTTACTTGAGGCAGTTGGCGCCTGCTGCAGATCCTGGTCCAGCGCATTGCACTTCTGCTCGCTATCATTGCAGCACTGGTAAGACTGCGACGGCCGTTGTGATGGTGCTTGATTTTGTTGGTTATGGGGTGAGGGACCGGTGCGATGCTATATATGTCGCTGACATTGTTGCATTGGGGCTGCTTGCCCGGGGCGTACTCCAGAGCTTGTGCGCCCTGTGTCACATTGAGTGCCAGCGGGTGGGGTGCTGTGTGGGCAAGCAAGCAAGCAAGGCCAGCGCATACTCCATGGTGGCGGGTATGTTGTGCTATCATGTTTGTGGATCGGGGTCTTAGGTGCTAGGTGCGCCCACTGTCGGCGGTTGAGTGTCACCCTGTGTGGGCTGCAGGTTGCGGTCCACGAGGCCCAGGGAGATGAGGCCGCCCGGCAAGCGCTGCTTGAGGGGCGGTACTAGCGAGGAGCGGCAAGTGTTCCTGGATGGGGGCTGTTTGAGAGTGTGGGTTCAATTAGACCCTGACACCTGCAGGTCGGTGCGGCAGCAGACATCGGCGTCTTGTAGGAAGGTGCATGCCTCGCTGTCACTAAATGGGACTTCGGATGCTGTGGGAGAAGGTGCCGCTCTTGAGCAGGGTGCGCTGCCTTCCTGCGCAGCCGGGGCTCTTGTTGAACTCTACAACAAATCTGCCTTTTTTGGTTCGTTGCCTTGGATGTCTCCTTCGTGCATCTTTGCTGGGTGATGAATAACCGAATGAACTCATTTCTGTTGGCTGCCTTACAAGTGTCCCTGTGTTTCTCAGCAGGGTTATTCCCTGATGCAGCCTGGGCCCCAGGCGCCTTTTCTCTTTCAGGCATGTAACTCAACAACAAAATGGCACTTTGGATAGGTGAAGGCTGGGTGCATCCTTTCATCAGCTTACAACAGCTTGGCAGGGCATGCCTCTCTAATTTGGTACCTTGCTGGCGACGGCCAGCAACAATGCTGTGGTAGCTTCTCGAGACACTCTGAGAGAAACTATGACCTTGTGTTCCTACATGCTTGCCTCCTTACAACCCTATCTCTTACACAGGCTGTGACCTCTGTGTGGTTCGTTCATGCATACTTCTTGCCAACCTATGTAACAGTGTTCCGTGCAGCTACTCACAGCGTAAGTGCCCCGTACGGAGGTGCTGCAGTGAGGCAAGCAGTCAGCCCCAGCCTCCAGATTCCCTGCCACCCATGCTAAGAACTTGCATGGATCCCCGTCAGCCCAGTATACCCATACCTCCTCTCTGACCGCATTACCTGCCACCCTATATGAGTAAACTGCGCGCCAAAGCAGGTTAAGCGCGAGACAAACCCTCTGGCAGTGGCAGCGATGTGTGTGGGGTCACTGTGGCAATGGCGGCGGCAAGTGGAGGCTGTGTGCAAGCTGAAACAGCTCAACACTGGTGGCAAGCGGTGGCAAAGGGTGCACTACCACACTCCCTTTGGGAAGTACATCTAATGCCCTGGCAGCCAAGCTGTGCAGGGGCCTCCAGCAGAGCCCCCCTGGGCCAGTAACCCAGGTCATCATAGGAGTACCCCCCCTTACAGAGTCGCCCGGGGGTTGTCACAAGGGGGATCCCAGGGGGGTGGGTGCCTTGATGACCCCATCACTGGGGTCCCAGATACCTCCGTAGCCCTATTAGGAGGGCCCCTTTCTTATAGTGAGTGATGCTAAGGGAGGAGTGCAGCTGCAGTCCATGCGGCAGCCAGTGCTCTGCTATGGGAGGCACCAGCCAATACTGAAACAAGTGTTCCCCATACAGGAGGCGACACTCCAGCTTGGTGGATGCCTCCTATAGGTGCAGCTGGCCAAGCACAGGCGCCAAATGCAACGGTCGCCACACTGGGGCCTCTCTAGCAGCAGATGCCGGCAGCAAGATGAACCCTTAACGGCCGTATGGGCTCGAGATCCTCGACGACCCTGCCGGCGGGAACAACTTTGTGATTGGGGATTGATCGCTGTGATCGTCTATACTACGGGCGCAACTTGTGACGAGCTGTCGAAGAACTACCCCTTCCCCTTACCTTCGACCGCAACGCCCGCATGACATATGTCATTTGCCGGGGACTCAGATGCCAGGCCGGACGTAGACGAGGAGGCGGCCCCTCAGTACCCCAGCCCCAAACCTGCTGCTCACACGGCACACGCCAAGGGCACTCCAGCTTTCCCCTCCGATGGACCTTTGCCAGCGGGCAACAGGCCTTCAGTGCCCGGCAAAGTAAGTTCTATGCCAGCTGGCCAAGGGGGTGGTGCATAGTGGCTATTCCCTCCATGCCTATGAATCTGAATGAACCGCCCCGCTGCCTGGCCTTTGCCCAACCTTGTCACACTGCCTGGTCCTACTGTGCTGCAGACCTGCGCGTTCTGCGGCACAGACAGCACGCCCGTGTGGCGGAGTGGGCCCAACAAGGAGCACCTGTGCAACAGGTGCGGCCTACAGGCCGCCCGCAAGAAAAGAAAGCGCGAGGCAGCCACTCTGCTGGTCCTGAAGACCTCTGACCCCAAGGTCCCCAGGCAGCAGGGCGGCAGCACAGCGGGCGCCAGCTTGCCTGGCCACCATGCTGCACTAGGGCAGGTGGGCAGTCCCATAGCATGTGGCATGCCTGTACGGGTACCCGGGCGAGCGGGCTTCAGTGTCTGCGGCTGAGTGGCAGCTACAATACTGGCAGGTGTCATTGCGACTGGTTGCTGGGCAGTGGGCTCGGTACTGGTGTTCTTGTACAACGAGGAAATTGGCCTAACCCGTTTTCGTTATTGTACTTCGGAGTAACTGATGGGTGTCCCCCCTGCACAGAGGATTCCAAAAGTTTGCCCCTGTCGTGTTGCCTGCCACAGGCCAGTGCTCGAGCCGTGCCCAGCGTTGCCGGCGCTCACCGGCGCGATGGCACCACCCCCGCTGCGGCGGGCGCGGCCGCCGTTCCTGCCGGCCTCTCCTCCCTCTCTGGAGTTCACCTAGTAGTGCTGCCGCCGCCATCGGCGCCGGCATCCCTACCAGCGCCAGACTCTGGTAGCCAGGGACAGCGGCCCTCCCCGTCCCCCGGCCCTGGCGGCGTCACCGGCAACAGCAACGGCGGCGGCGGCAATGGGGTGGCCGCCCCCTCCAGCCCGCCCGCCCCTCGCCTGGTCCAGAATGCCACGCTGGTGCTGGAGGAGAGCGGCGGCGCCGCGCCGCTGTCTCACCCCTCCTGCCTGCCGGTCTGCCTGGCCGCCTACGACTGCTGGGGCCAGCGGTTGCTTGCTTCGGAGCGCTTTGGTAAGTGGCAAGGTTATTGAGTACTTTGAGGGAGGTGCATGGGTTGAGGGCTCGGCAGTAGCTTACAGGGGGAGGAGGGGGGGGGGGGGGGTCGCCTGGCGGTTCGAGTCCCTTTTGTGTAACCATGAGGCGACAGAAGAGCCGCTCATGTCACTGTGTTGTTGCCTTGGAGGGTGCCTCTGCCGCTGCATGTGATCGCGTTCATGGTGGCAGGCAGTGCGATAAGAGAGATTGAGTGAGCTGTACTGACAGGGACGGGGAAAAGGGGCTCCAATAGCCCCCAAGCACCAACATTCCCCAGCGGCAGCCACCTTGCCTCCTGCAGCTGACTGGCTAGCATGCTCAAGCCATTCCCGTGCCTTGCTTGAGTCAGCAGCAAGCGCGGTACCTGCAGTACCTTCCTTGCTTATTGTGCGGTGTGGCAAGCTGGTGTACTACCCCTATGGGTTGCCCGGCGCGCCCGGGCCTCAAATGTGATGTCACTCCTATCTCACCCCCGCCTGTACTGCTCTTGAGTGTGCAGATGTGATGCCACATCTAGAGTACGACCCTGCCTATGGCTGCTTTGTTTACGACTCAGGCCAGGAATGGTGGCTGCTGCTCCCACGGGCGGAGCAGACAGAGGTGTTTAAAGGTGGGCACGTGGGGACTGCAGCAGGCTGGGATTTAGGGTGCGAGAGAGCTTTAGGGACCATACAGGCTGAGCCAGCCCGCGCTAACGCAGGACCGTCTGCTAGCGGCTTCCAATGCTGACATGTTTCCACATCACTATCCCTGTGCCACCACACATGCAGCTGTGGCTTTGCTGCGAGGAAGCTAGCAATGTAGGGACCTTCGATGTCACGCTTGGTGGTATGCTGGAAACCTGCATGCGACGCATGGCCTGCCGTGCGATGGAGGACTCAATACCCCGTGCTCAAAGCGTAGAAACTTTCAGACCCCTGCTTGGCAGCACACTAGTCCAACACGAGTGTGCCTGTGCCCCTGCAGCCTTGATGCACAAGTTTGCCATGATGAAGGCGGTGCGCATGGGCCTGCTGCCGCGACCCAGCCTGGAGCTCGACTGTGCCCCTCACCCGGCAGCACCCAGCGCTGGGGGGCAGCCCCTGCGGCCAGGCGCACCGCGGGGGGCCCTCGCGGGCCCCCAGGGGCCGGCAGCAGCGGCAGCCGCCGCGGGAGCTCTGCACGCGCCGCTGCTGGCCATGGGGCCGCTGCCTACACTGCAGCCGCCGGCTATGCCGGCGGTGGTGCCTGGGCTGGGTCCCAGCGCAGCAGGGTGTGGTCTTGCGCCTTCTGGGCCTGCTCCGCATGCTGAGCTGGAGGCCTCCCCGCCAGCAGCAGCACCAGCAGCAGCCACGGCCCAGGGCCCCGACCTGATGATGGCCCTGTCGGGGTTGCTGGCAGGTGCGGGCTGGGCCATTCAGCAGGGGGTGGTGCCACAGCAGAAAGCCGAGCAGCCTGCAGGGGGAAGTGGTGATGAAGCCGGCGGTCTGAGGTCGGGTGAGCCATCTAAGCAGGCCAATCAGGAACAGCAGGAGCAGTTAGCTGGTGATGCAGTGGCGGAGACAGCTATAAAGCCTGATGTCGATGACAGCGTGCTGGGCGAGGTGACAGCCCACGCCGGCAGCAGTGCCTTGCCATCACAAATGGTGCCGCCGGCGGGAGCAGCAGCAGCGCCAACAGGCGGTGCTGCCATCACTGGTGAAGGCACCAGCGTGCCGCGGTCCCCGGGCAAGCCGCCACTGCCGCCTGGCGCAGCAGGGAAAGGCTTGCCCCCGGCGGCGCCAGCCGTTGGGCCGCCCCAGGGCGGCGGCTTTGCCAGCCTGCTGGGAGCGGCAGCCGGCAAGGGCTCCCTGGACTTTACAGACCTGTGGGAGCCTTCCCTCAGTGGCTTTAACTCCCGGGCACTGTCGGGGTTAACACAGCTGCTGGCCTTTGGGCCCGTCGGTTCCACTGGCCTTGCACTGAGCAGCCCTGCAGCCAAAGAGGGCGCCGGCAGCGGCGGGTCATGACATGCCATGCGACATTCGCAGGGGCAGTGAGGATGCTGGGGCCAAGGCCATGAGGGGATTATTTTGTAACTGGCAACGCGGGTTGGAGAGCTGGACAACCCCAACTAGAACATGCACACCGGCACCTAACTGAAGGATTAGTTGACAGACTGGCTACCGCTGCTTGTTGACGGGCAGTGGGTGCGCGTACTTGCCCACGCTTTGTTGTACTGTGCGCAGCTGTACTGTGCCAACTGTGCTCTTTCATCGCATACCATGCTTATGCATACTGCTGCTGAGGTACCAATTAACATTTGTGATCGAGGATCAGTGTACCTGACAGATGGTGTTTGATCATAAATATAACCAGCGCTCCACACCAGCTGCCGTTCAAGCCTGCAAACAGTTGAATTTGCTGTCAACAACGTTAGTGCAGGAATGTATGCCGGCACACAGAAGGGCCGGTTTACAGAATTTCCTGGCTGGGATTCCACCCGTAACACAAGCCGATAAGGGAATTTTAGGCTACGACGCCTCAGTCGCTTGGGCAGCACAGCTTACCACCAAGGCTGCCCGTCCCAATCACGCATGGGGGAAGCTAGACAGGACACTCTGAATGACAGCTTGCCTCATCGTGATGCGTCCTCAATATGCTGTAAGTGTGCTGGACTGCAGCAGTGTGTGACTCAGCTGCTTTCCTTGCTCTTTATGTCACCCTGGCTATAGTTGCTAAGAAGCGGCAAGGTATCGTGAGGTACCCGGCCAGCCTCAACAAGATTGAAGCTTTCCACAAAGGGTGGTGTTGAATAACACCGGTTGTTTTGTGTTGACAGTAGGCAAGGCTGGTACGCTTACGCGCGCTCGCCACGGATGCGGCGGGCCAGCTGGATGTCCTTGGGCATGATGGTCACGCGCTTGGCGTGGATGGCGCACAGGTTGGTGTCCTCAAACAGGCCCACCAGGTAGGCCTCAGCGGCCTCCTGCAGCGCCAGCACCGCCTGGGACTGGAAGCGCAGGTCGGTCTGCGGCAGAGGCAATAGAAGGATTGGTCAGTGCAGGTTACAACAAGTTGCGCAGCGGCTACAAGCACCGGGTTGCGGTGCAATATCCTAAGCACACTGTTCCAAAGTGATCCACAACTTAGGCATGACAGACAGACGTCACTACCTTCCGGCAGCAACTCCCACTGACCTTGAAGTCCTGGGCGATCTCGCGGACCAGGCGCTGGAAGGGCAGCTTGCGGATGAGCAGCTCGGTGGACTTCTGGTACTTGCGAATCTCACGCAGGGCCACGGTGCCGGGCCTGTAGCGGTGGGGCTTCTTCACACCGCCGGTGGCAGGGGCCGACTTGCGGGCGGCCTTGGTGGCCAGCTGCTTGCGGGGCGCCTTGCCACCGGTGGACTTGCGGGCGGTCTGCTTGGTGCGGGCCATGGTGTTGCTGTGTTTGGTGCTGAGGTGTAGATCAGAGACAAGTGGGTGACAAACTGCCTGGACAAGCAGGGTTTTGTAACCTTGCCAGGCCTTGGTGGGGTTTTTGCAAGGAACGCGCCAAATCTGAGCTTTGGAAAGCACAGGCTTGGGTGCGCACCCACCCGGGCCTCTGACAACCTTGGCCTACTGGTGGAACACCTCCTTGCCCAGCCCATCGCTGCTCATCTCTTGCCTGGGCGGCCTGGGTGCGCACTTCCAGCCGTGTCAGCAGCAAGGAAGGTCCTCAAAACCTTGTCCTGTTTCACAGTTATCACTCACTTTCGGCTTTCCTCTGTCCTCTCAACAACCAACCCCAGCAAGCCATCATGTCTGGACGTGGCAAGGGCGGCAAGGGCCTGGGCAAGGGCGGTGCCAAGCGCCACAGGAAGGTCCTCCGCGACAACATCCAGGTGGGTGTGCAGCTCTGCCGGTGCTGGGCGGAGGGCTCTGGTAGCAGAGGCTTCCTTTGCCTTGTAAAGTTGCCTCGTTAGCCATGTAAAAGGCTATGCTCGTTATGCTGTCCTGCAGTCATCGTACTCATAACTGAGCTGTACCTGCTTTGTAGCTCAACTGCACAAGCTACTCCAGCCTCACTCACCTTGTCCGCACCCCAACTCTTGCTGCAGGGCATCACCAAGCCCGCTATCCGCCGCCTGGCTCGCCGTGGCGGTGTCAAGCGTATCAGCGGCCTCATCTATGAGGAGACCCGCGGCGTGCTCAAGGTGTTCCTTGAGAACGTGGTGCGCGACGCCGTGACCTACACTGAGCACGCTCGCCGCAAGACCGTGACTGCCTTTGACGTGGTCTACGCCCTCAAGCGCCAGGGCCGCACCCTGTACGGCTTTGGCGCGTAAGCAGCCACCGCCTGCACAACTGCTGGCTCCCCAGCAGCAACCAACCGGTGTTATTCAACACCACCTCTCAGGAATACCCACTAGCAACCACATCAGTTCAGTACAGCGCTCCAAGGTCGAGCTCTAGGATGGGTGCGTCCTTTTCTCTCGCTCGGTTGTGACCTGGCTTAGCAACCTGACTTAACTGTCATGTCCCGTGCCAGCCAGCTCTGCCAGCAGCATTTGTTGCCGTGGCACAACCTGCAAGTTCCTTGCTGTTTGTATGCTGTGTAAATAAGCAGTCAGCGCCCAAACCTTGGTGACTTATATAGCTCTTGTGCATTTCATTAGGTCAACTGCATCGTTTTGAGGTCTACTTCAGCCTGAAGTGCCCGCCCCACATAGCTGGCGGGCAAGGTCATTTGAAGAGGTTAGGCAGATAGTGGCAATCTAAAACTAGGGTAAGCTATCATAGAATACTAGGGATAAGACACAAAGCATAGCTGCATACAGCCCAGTATACCCGTACCTCCTCTCTGATCGCACCACCTGGCACCCTAAATAAGTACTAGGGACAACACAGCCTCACAGAGTTGGACCTTGACTAGCTCTCGCCATTAACGTTTTAGGCGCCTGCGCCAAGCCCAGCACTTCAAATCACACCTGGAAGAGTTATATCACAGAAGTTGCATGCCACCGCACCACTTGAGTGCACGCATGAAATATTCAGAAGTGCAGGCAACTGTGCGCCTCTCCCACATAGTACTGCATGACGGTTTGATGCGACCCTGGAAGCCGTCCAAAGCGCTGTGACTGCACTTGGAATAGCTCTTGGCTCCTGGTTGGCACTTTCGATCAACTGGACCTGCCCCGTTTGGGAATACCCTGGAGTGCTAAATAAGGCCTCGCCAAGCCTTCGATGGCGCCCCGCCAGCAGCAGGCTTGCATCTTTCACCTCCAAGGTCGATGCCGGCACGGGGCGTCCTGCCACTTCTCACACGAGGAGGGGGCCCCTCGCCCGCCCTGCGCCTACTTTCAGCGAGGCTCCTGCCGCTACGGCAGTGACTGCTTGTATGCACACGAAGGGACACCTTCCAACAGCCGCAGCGGGCGCTGCAGCGCCAGGGGGGCGCAGCAGACGGCAGGGCCAGCAGCCGCGGCCGCCGCTACATCAGGAAAGAGCGCGGGGGCTGCATACATCGAAGAACTGCAGCACCTGGCGGCCAGCCGGGCTCGCGACAGCGGCAGCAGCTGTGGCAGCGACTTTGGCGAGGCGCTGAAACCGCTTCAGTGCAAGGTCTGCGACCACACTGCCGCCAACCACTTGAAGCTGCTGAGGCACCTGCAGAGATCTCATAAGGGTCATGCTGGGGCAGCGGAGCAGGCAACAGATCTCCAGCAGCAGAGGTGAGGGGTGAGCCTCTGCATGCCAGCTGCCCTCACAACCCTGCTCCCAAATTGGCTGCTATCGATGGTTAGAGTAACGTCTACCTGGAAGACGGTATTGCTAGGGAGTAAAGGTGCATCACTAGTTTGCATGGCTGTCAGCTTTAGAGAGGGGCTCAGCAGGGTGCCATGAGTCGGCTGGTAGGCGCTGCCTCAATCGCTTCCTGACAGGAACTGCCCTGCTCTCTTGCCAGCAGAATCAGCGATGAGTTGATAAGGCTGGTGTCCTGGCTTATAAATTGCACCGGTTGGTCCCATGAGTCAGGAGCAAGGCAGCAACCTAGGGTGTGGGGGGTCCGCAAGTCACCTCAATGAACAGGGTGGGAGGAACTCTGGGCCACTGCATGTGCAGGAAGTGCCCCGCATGCAGCACAGAGTTCCGGAGCCTCCAGATCTTGAGCGACCACTACCTCACAGCTCATATCCGGCCCATCCAAGAGGAACGGCTGTTCGACGACTTCATGCTGGACCTCATGATGATGTGAGTGCGAGTGCTGGTGGGACATGCGTTGCCTGTTGGCTGTTAATGACCCCCTGGTGCACATCCTCGGCATGTCCTCAGAAACTCTATGTAAGGCATGCGGGGCCGGGATGAGTGAGCTGGCAGCCCCTGCACCCCATTTCGGAGAGGCTGGGGGGGACTTCCTGCATTGAGGAGGGTGGCTGCCTGCCCTGGGGTGACTCATATGGCACCAGGGATGAGTCATATGGTATGGGCACGCACCAGGGATGCCAGCATGGTAGCCGTTGCGCTGCGCTAGGCAGTCACTGTCATCAGGCGAGCCACCTTCATCCCTCCACTGGGTGTCGGGTACTCGGGATGTGTTCTGGCCCAGCCCCCCAGCAGTACCGCAACCTGCAGGTACTGCCACTGCATGCCAGCGCCCGGTGCTGGACGGGCCGTGGCAGTGATACCTTCTATACTGCTGCTGGACTGGTTTCATAGCAGGGGCCTGTCTGGCCGCTGTTGGTGGCGCAGGCATGCCCGCGCGGGGGCCCCAGAGGGGGCGTACTCTGAGGGGGAAGACGAGTGGGACGAGAGGGCGGGCAACTTCGGCTTCACCCATGACGAGGTGGAGGAGCTGCTGTGCCAGGTAAGCCATGCTGTGCCTTGCCGTGCCGCGTCATCTCACAAGATGTTTCTGTGCCAGGTCAAGGTCTGCTGTGCTAGGTGCACTTTGCTCTCAGTCTGTTGGACATCTGGGCTCTAGCGTGGTGTGCCTGCTGTTCCTCCAGCTGCATCCGAGGCTCAGACTGGAAGTACCCCTCCAGCTTCTCCCACACCTCTTTTTGCAGGGGGTCAAGCCGTGGGATGAGGACGCCTGGGATGTGCTGGAGTTCCTGCGGGACCCATATTAGCATCAAGCACCACCTGTGTGGCCTTGTGGCCCCTTCCTGGCTGCAAGTTTTGAAAGCTTTGGCTAGGTAGTCAGCGGCCACAAGGCAAGGCAGGCCGCCTGGGTATGCTGGGATGTGCTGGAGTTCCTGCGGGACCCGTACTAGCCCTGGAAAGAAGCGCCAGTGGTGGCCCAAGTGGCTTATGGCAAGGTGGCCTGGGACACAGCGCCAGGCAGGCAGACTGTTTATTAGGATAGGTGGCAGGTAGTGCGAACTGGGAGTGAGAGCTGGGCTGTAGTGACAGGGGTGGATGCAGATTGCGCCCGAGTCTTGCCTGACTTACTATGCTCAAGGCAGCGGACTGATGCAAGTACGGCGTGATGAGAATGGTAAGTACCCCCTGGGCAGCAGTGGCACAGCAGGGGAGCTCAGCTTGTGTTGCTAATTAGGACATCCAGAAGGGCAGGAAGGAACCCCTGATGAGACAGTCATAGCCGGTTTTGCAGACAGGGCTGATAGCAGTGTGCTCATAAGATGCAAGATAGGCTGTGGGATAGACTTTTTAGCGACTTGGTTTGGGTTTTCATCAGAGGGAGCTAGGTATTGAGTGTGAGCCATTGAATTTGTGACTTAGCAATGGTGGGCGCTCTGGTCAGGTATGCTGCTAAGGTAGACTAGGAAGGGCTGGTGTGGTGGCCCGTAGCCTTTCATTTTGAGCATTGCAGTGGTAGAGGAGGAAGCGCATTTTTGGGGAACTCAAACCACCCTTGTCTGACACAAGCGCAAGGTATGTAACAAGCTTGCATCGTGTGGACAAGGGCAGCTTGTAGGTGATGCACTTCACTTATGATATAGCCAGTACTTGCTTTGTTGGGCAGACGTGGCAGCAGACATCCGTGTACCTGAGTAACGGCCAGGAAATATTCTGGCTGCCAGCTTGCCATGCAGGGTGTGCTCTGTGCATGCCTGCGTAGCTGTGTCAGTTGGTCCCTTCACACAGAAATATGGGCTGGGACTCAGGCAAGACTCGGGCTCGTCAAAAATGATTCTGCATCCAGTCCTGTTAGTACAGCCCAGCTCTCACTCCCTTGTCGCATTACCTGCCACCTATACCACTATTTATTGAGGGTGGCAGGGAATGCGAGCAGGGGTGAGGTACTGGGATACTGGGCTGACAGGGTTGAATGCAGTATGAGCCTGAGTCTTGCCTGATTTCTGAAATATTCTTTGAGGGCCACAGCAGGTGGGTGGATCAGGGACTGAAGCAGGGCCCGTCACAGTTTGGAGGATGACAACGGGCAGGGACCTTAAGGAGCAGAGCAGGGTGATGCGAGTGACTTGGGGAAGGCAATGCGCACAGCGGGTAGGTGAGGTGAACTGTCATGGCATGTGTACTTCCTCACAAAAGATGGTGGCAGGTAGCATCATGATTCAGAACAATAGTGCTTGGCTCTGGCACTGGCTGTCCTGCCGGAGCGACGACCTGGGACTGCATGCTCTGGCCCTCCGGGTTGACATGCCTCATATCTGCTAAGGGTAGCAGTCACATATATGTGACTTTGGGAGCAGAGTGCTCACCCCCTCCCCCAAAAGGTTGTCCCCCATGGGGCTCAACCCCGCGCCTCTTTGCTGGCCCAAACTGTAGGAGAAGCACGGCAGCATGGTGAGCTGGCAATACGCTGTTAGACTCGACAGGGAGGACCCCTGATGCATGGCCCAATGTCCCCTAGCAATGCTCGCAGGCAAGACCATGCACATGCTCCTCTCCCAACGATTCCTGCTTCCACTAGCGTACTGCTTCCCATGTCGCGCGGTTACACAAGCTCGATAGCTCTCACGGTCACCAAATGCCGGCGCACGGCCGCGCTGCACCGCACTGCCAGCTTGTCTGCTTGGGCCCCCTCTCCACAGTCGGAACCGGCTGCTGCTCCCCAGGACACAACCCCCGTTCCTACAACCGCCAAGCGGGCCTCATGTCAACACACCGCGGCCGCAGCCGCCTCCACATCCCCTAATCGCAAGCCGCGGGGCCGCTATCGGGCCACACTGCGCCCTCGCGCGCTGCTGCGCTGCGCTGCCATGACTCATCACTGCTGCTCCTGGACCGGGAACTCAAATGTGACGTCCTGGCCGGTCAGGCGCTTGTACACGCCGGCAAAGGTCTCCGTCTTGTACTCGGTGGTGTTGCGGTCCTTGGGGTCCAGCAGCACCTTAAGCACCTTGGAGCCGTCAAGCCTGCAGGAAGGGGGGGGAGGGTTGTTATGAGAGGGGTTACATAACGGATCCGGTTCTTGGGGTCCAGCAGCACCTTAAAGCCGTCGAGCCTGCAGGCCCCGGGGATGTGTGTGTGTGTGTGTGTTATGAAAGGGCTTACACAATGTACCCAGTCACTCGGCTTGTCACAACTATGCCCGGGCAGCAGCTCAGCACCCTGCAGCAAGGCCGCGGCCTCTACAGCTGGGCACATGCCGGTACAACAGTAAGTCTTCTCATTGCGTCCCTGAAACTAGGCACCGACCTGAACTGTTTGCTAACAAGGTCCATGCAACCAGGTAAACCTGGTACGGAAGAGGAACAAACCCCAAAAACACGACACACACCACGATCCACTAGCAAACCCCCCCCTCCCGCCCCCGCCGGCCCAAGCTTGGCTGCCCACACCACCGACCTGTAGCGGGGGCGTCTGCCCA